>JAVLVB010000868.1:1519041-1557784 GCA_032876305.1 Orestias chungarensis | reverse complement strand
TGGGCTTGAGAAGAACCGAAGATGCTTCAACACAGCATGTTTGCTTAAAGTCTGCGATTTCTTTAAAGCTTCTTCAAAGACTCTGGTTTGGACTTTAAGCTGTGGTTGTCAATTATGCACTTTGGACAAGACAGGAAGGGAGGGGGGTTCACTGGAGATGCACTGTTCCAAACATTTCCTGGCTGATATTGATTTTTTTGAGGTCTGACCTGTTAATTCTAACTTTACTGAGACCATTTTATTTTAGCTCCAGCAACTTTAACTGAAACAAATGTTCAGTGGATTATTTGATAGAGGCAGCAACTTTGACACGAACAAAAACTGAATGTCTTACATGATTATCCCAATATAATGTATGTGCTCCTGACTTTGATCTGATTTTGAAGTACATTTTGTTGATTTAAGTGTTTATAGTCCAATATGTGGGAGAGTTTCTTTTTCAAACTCTCCTGCCGTTCACCAATAAGAACCGATCAGTGGGAAGCTTGGCCGATTCTAATCTCAGACTGATTGATTAGATTGTTTCTAGAATTGAGGGCTGGTGAGGGCAGAGTTAGGGAACTAATTTAAGACATAAATAGACATTTGGATTAATGTACAGAAAATATCAATAATCTAACCATTTAGAAGCACACAGGCCTTATTTACTCCAACATATTTAACCAAACATAGATCTGTAATAAAATATAAATCAATATGACAAGACTATTATTGAAAGCTGATTGATTTCAGTAATTCAATTCACTAAATAAAACCCCTTAATTTAACAAAAAATAATGTTTTCAAGCCTTTGCTTGAAAAATGTTTTGTTTCTTACATATAATAAAATAGAAAATTTAATATTAGAACAGTACTTTGGACCAATAAAATATAATTTTTATGCAAAATTGTGGTTTCAATGAAAAATATGTTTACCTTCTTCCTAAATATTGCTATTTTCATCTAAACTGAGAATAAAATGTAATTGTATGAGGTCTGCCACAACAATTAAATTGCAAAATACAATTCATTTACTACAACATAAAGGTTTGCAACCTTGGCCAGAATTATATTTTTAGATTTTATATCTCGTCAAGCGACACAGGAAGGACAGGAGAAAGGTCTGACCCTACCAGGCTTGTAACAAAGCTACCTTTCCCTTAATATAAAACAACGCTGCTCTCAACTTTCCCTTTTTGCTTTTCTAATGCAGAGCATCCATGCAGCTCAGTGTTAGCACATCCTCAATATAAACATAGAAGATCCTTCCCTCCAGGTGGATCACGAAAGAGTGATTGGCGTGCAGTTATAGCACTGCCACTAGACGATGTTGTTGTTTCACCCTCTTGGTTGTATTGGTCCAACCGAAGAAGACTTTCAAACAGGCGATATTGTATATATACAGAGATAATAAGATGTGTAATGATGCGACCAGCTCAAGAGATTAATCCAATGTTTTATTTTTAAAAAAACGAAGGCTGGACGTCCAGGACAATACTTTGATTTAAAGAATTTTCAGACGTGCAGATTGATTTAATCCAAGTCAGATTGGTTTATTTATAGACTATTTCTTCTTTTGTAAACAGCTTTGGCCACTTTTAGGAAAAACCAACAAGTATAATTTGAATGCTGGGTCAATAAACGTCTATGGTTTCATATGCAATTAAATCCTAAAATTCGGCAAACAGATTCCATTTGTGAGTTTAATGTGAGTGCTTGTGTATATTTGTAGGCCAAGGCAAATCATTAGATAATGCAGCTGCTTGCCACTGACTAACAATGTATATGGAGGAACTTTTAAGGAAAGGGATGGAAGTCTGACAGGTAGCATGAGGTTTTACATCTGGACTTTTTTATAGAATCATCGTCCATCTATTCCTCCACCCATCCCTTTTTCTGGGCTCGAGTCAATTAGGCATCAGAATAAGCAAAGATGCTCAGATCTCTCTCTCTCCAGCCACTATGTCCAGCTCCTCTGTCTTGTTTCTGTTTGTCATCTCGTTCTTTGATCACAACCCAAACGCCTAATTTTAATACTGAAACACCAAATATGTATTAATATGCATTAATACTGACAGTGGAAACAGTTTTTTCACTAGTGCAGAAGCTAATGTCTACAGTTGTTCTTATGTCCACGTTCGGCTGGTACAGCAAATGAGGGTCATGTTAATTAAATTAAGCATTTGTTTGAAACATTTGAGATTTTTAAAGCTTTTAGACATGGATTTGTTATTTGGTTTGTTTTTCTCAAATAAATAGGTTTCACAGAAAAATCAAGAGTATTCAGTGGTGAACTACGAATAGGCTGGGTTTAGTGAATGTCAATTGAATAAAAATAAATAAGTAAATTGCTTTTGGTTTAAAGGTTTTTTTTATATCCCCTAACTTCTTCTCTTCTTGCTTATACTATTTATTCAGTGGAAGTATGCTAAACTGTTACTTAAATGTTTTTCTCCGTGTTAAAAATCCCCCTACGGATGTGGTGTCATGTTGTTGTCTGATCGGTCTTCTGTCATATCCGAACACCTGAAACTCACGAAACACATTTCTTTGTTTGTTTGATGCTTTTATTGAGCTGGGCGTCCGAACAAAGTTGGTCTCCCATCCTAAATGTTATATCTACAGTCTCACAAAAGAGGGTTAGAGTGTAAAACGTAGCTCCAGGTGAAGCTATTTATCGAGTTTCTTAAGCCTATTTATGATAGTTCTAAAGCCAACATAAAGTGAAACACAATGGGAATAGGCCTTTTCTCTTTTTTTACACAAATACAATGAATGCGTCTTCATGCACAAAATTGTCTGTTCAGAATTTCTTACTTATAACTTAAAGTATTCATCTATTTTTTTAAAGTTAGGTACAATGACAGCTGAGTTAAAAAAGCCCCTCAGTTTAGCGGCTTATGTTCAGCCAGTCATGTCATTCTTAGGGGGTTAAAAAATGGTTTGGATCTCGTCTGTCATTTATATTGTCAGTTTCCTTTTTCAACAACTGTCCAGAGCACACAGCCACACGGTCCTTAGACATAATTTAACAGATGAACTCACAGGCTGACAGCCGCTTTATAGAGCTTCACGAGACAGACCGATAAAAAAAAAATAATACGTCTAATATCTGTGTCCCGATGTGACGAGTGAGGATAATGGATGGATAGATCGCAGATGCGACTCGGCCTGTTTTCACTGAAGTGTAGAATATAGGCCTGTAACATTTCCTTCAAGTGCTCCAATGATTTGATACATATAAAAACATTTGTGTGTTTCATGTGAATAATCCAGCCTTGGCGTAAGGATAGGTTGGTCTGAATAAGTATTTTGCCTCCCTTAAAAAAAAGGTCGACTTTGTACCTATTCATGAGTTTCTTGATGATCTGAAGCATTTAAGTCTGTCAAAAATTTCGAAAACTCAAAAATCTTTAAGGGGAACATATTTTTTTACTAGATATTAAATTATGATTATGTATGTCAATATCAACAAATACTTAGATCTGAGTAATATTTTGCAAAGATTAGAAGGATACTGGGAGGAAAAGTGTCCCTGGATTTTCTGAGCATAATCAGCTTTTGCCCTCTTAACTCCTGAACTCAGCTCTCCTCTTGCCCTCCTGAGCTCTTGTGAGTCACCAGACCTAAACACAGCATCCAGCATCCATTCAGCAGAGAACGTACCTCTGCAATCAGCCAGGGTTTCCGGTTCGGGTAGCAAGTCACAGTCTTGGTGGTGGTGACATCCTCCACACACTTGCTGATGTACCCCAGAACAGCAGATGTGTAGTCCTCCAGGTCCAGCTCCCCCTCACACTCAGCAGCCTCCCTGAAAACCTGCCAGTCTGTGCAGCCAAAGCAGTCCTGCAGCACGGCATCGGCGTCAAGTGCATTACAGACTATAAATCTAAAACTGCACAATGCCCAAAAGACCCCTCCCTGCCTGAGGCTCTCAACCAATTCTACGCACGGTTTGAGAACCCTGCCCCCCCCCCCCCCAGCACCAGAATCACGACTTCACCAGGAGAAGAGCCCATCAGTGTGACTCCAGCAGAAGTAAGGAGGACGCTGAGGAGGATCAACCCCCGGAAAGCTGCTGGCCCAGACAACATCCCCGGACGGGTGCTGAGAGAGTGCGCAGACCAGCTCTCAGACGTGCTGGCAGACATCTTCAACGCCTCCCTCATCCAGGCAGCTGTCCCCACCTGCATGAAGACCGCCACCATCATCACGTTCCCCAAGAGCTCCGCAGTAACAGGTCTGAATGACTATCGGCCAGTAGCCCTCACACCGATAGTCACAAAGTGCCTCGAGAGACTGGTTCAGACCCACATCAAAGCCAACATCAGCGTCACCGTTGATCCACACCAGTATGCATACAGGAAAAATCGATCCACAGAGGACGCCTTTTCCTCCGTGGTCCACACTACCCTCACCCACCTGAAGCAGAAGGATTCATATGTTCGTATGCTGTTTGTGGACTTCACATCTGCCTTCAACACCATGATTCCTCAGACTCTGATTAATAAACTCTCCTCACTTGGACTGTGCTCTTCCATCTGCAACTCTGTCCTGGACTTCCTGACCAACAGGCCGCAGTCTGTGAGGATTCACAACATCTCCTCCCCCACCATCACCCTCAGCACTGGCTCCCCTCAGGGCTGTGTGCTGAGACCCCTCCTGTTCACACTGCTCGCATATGACTGCTCCCCAATCCATCCAGGCTGTCATCTTGTGAAGTTAGCGGACGACACAGCAGTGGTTGGATGCATCACAAACAGTGATGAGTCCAGCTACAGGCAGGAGGTGGAACACCTGGAGGGTTGGTGCAGAGAGAACAACCTCTGCATTAATGTAAAGAAAACCAAGGAGATGATTGTGGACTTCAGAAGGGGCAAGCATGCCCACCTCCCCATGCACATGGGAGGATCTGCGGTGGAAGTGGTCAACACCTACAGGTACTTGGGTGTACACCTGAGCAACAACCTCACCTGGAGCAACAACACTTCCATTCTGGTAAGGAAGGCGCACAAGCGGCTCTACTTCCTCAGGAGGTTGAGAAGAGCTGGACTCGGGAGCTCAGTTCTCACCTCATTCTACAGATGTGTGGTGGAGAGCGTCTTGTGCTCCAGCATCAACGTGTGGCATGGAAGCTGCTCTGCTGCGGACAGGAAAGCTCTGCAGAGAGTGGTGAAGGCTGCACAGAGAACTGTTGGAGTCAGCCTCCCCAGCACCACAGACATTTACACCTCCAGATGCAAGAAGAGGGCCTCCGGCATCATGAAGGACCCCACACACCCAGCACACTCAGTTTTTGTCCCGCTCCCCTCAGGCAGGAGGCTGCAGAGCATCAAGTGTAAAACCTTCATTCCTGAAGCTGTGAGACTCTCAAACACACGCAAGGACTTTTAGAAATGAAAAACACTTTCTCATTTAACCGGCACTGTTCACTTTAATATCACACTTTAAAATGTCACTTTAAAATGTCACTTAATATGTCACTTGCACTCCGAATTTTCATTGCTGCTAAGTCCGAAGCCCCATATTGTAGATTCTGTGTCCATATTGTAGATTCTGTGTAGTCAATCCTATTCTCGTATAGTTCTTTATATTTTATTATATTATTTGCACTCCGAATTTTCATTGCTGCTATGTCCGAAGCCCCATATTGTAGATTCTGTGTCCATATTGTAGATTCTGTGTAGTCAAATCCTATTCTCGCATAGTTCTTATATTATATTATATTATTTAAAATTGCTATCAGGGTGTAAACTGGACCGGGGGATTAGAATTTCGTCCCACCTCATGTACCATATGTAATGTGATGACAAATAAAAATTGCTTGATTCCTTGATTCCTTGAATTAAATCGTCTCAAGGTCCCATTTTTCGCTTACTTTGAAATAAACACTGAACTATTTTGGTGAGACTTTCTCAAAGCCCCTACTTTTTTCTGGTTACAT
The DNA here is from genome assembly GCA_032876305.1 of Orestias chungarensis. Lineage (NCBI taxonomy): Eukaryota > Metazoa > Chordata > Actinopteri > Cyprinodontiformes > Cyprinodontidae > Orestias > Orestias chungarensis. The sequence goes on along the minus strand of JAVLVB010000868.1, from coordinate 1,551,861 downwards.
TAACTGTGAAACAAAGCATTTCTAAACACAGCCTGGAGGGAAAATAAAACAAAAACGGATTTGGGTTTTTTACACACCTCATAATGCAACCGTGTTTGCTTTCGCAGCCTGGGTAGAAAGTGTGTCCTCAGCTCGAGAGGTGTGACGTTATTGTTCATAACCTGGGGCGGTGCTAAAACCGCCGGCCCTTCTGTTGTCAGCACTGCTAACGGGAAGCTGTTAAAGCGTTTACACCGCTTTAAGTGCCGCCACACTTTCCTACCATGCAAATGAAATGACGGCAGCTCAGGTGCTAAGTGAGCGTCAGCCTCTCCACAGTTGCAAGAGCTGTTTGGCGTAGGCTGGTGAGACAACAGGGAACAAAAAAAGGCAGATGACTGCACTTCAGAGCCAGGGAGGACGATAGGTCCTCTTTAAAAGCCAGGACCATGCACAGGAGGGGAAAATGATACTAAATGGAAGATGAGGCGCTGAAGAGCACTCAGATACATGAGGTGCCTATTTGCTCTTGTGAGTAGGTGGGTGCTAGGTGCATTATCAAATGAAAGTAATGCTATTTGACGGTAGCAGACAAAAAGAAATGTGGGTGTAGAAACAGACATCATGGAAGAAAATGAAATGCAGCGCGGCATTGAGTTGTTAAACTGTCTTCAGTCTGCGTCGACTCACTTCAGTGGGCGGGTTCAGGACCAGGTGCTGGGTCCAGAGGGGGCCCGGGTTACAAAGGAAGATGTAAAAGATGGAATGGGTGGATAATAAAATGTATTTATGTATTTTTTTAAACTACAAGTTCTATTTCTCTTCTTAGGTTAAATCAATTTTAATCTCAGTATAAATTCAGCAATTCTGTGAAGGTTGTTCAAGATCATTAAGGAGGGACATGCATCATAAAGACCATGAAATATAGCCGACGGAGACGGATCAAAGCAGTTTTACCTTCTAAAACAATTTCCAGAGATTAGAGCAAATTTAAGAAATGCTACCCATGGAGGAAAGGTGACATTGCAAATTGATTTGAATACACCCTTCCGGCTGTGAAAAATGGTGATGGCAGTGTCATGCTGTCGGCTGGACTTGTTAGGGATATGAATAGTAAGAGCCCAAAATAATCAGAGGAGTATGCTCAAAGATTTTGGATGATTCCTGTATCTTGTCTAATTACCTTTCAATAAAAATACCTATAAAAAAAACAGATTCTGGGGAAAAATCTCCAATTGGCTGCAGCATTTTGGGGATTGGCATTGAGGTTGACCTTCGACCTTTGAATATGATTATATTGGTCCATAGAGTTAGACCTAAATCTACTATAGAATCAAATCCAAGGCTTGCAATATAACATTCACAGTCATTTTCCATCCAATCTGACTGAACCTGAAATGTTAAAAACTATTATCCTATTCCTTCCATTTCTCAGTTACGCATCACTAACTAAATCAGGGTTTGTTGTTGAAACAATAAGTGTGAATACTTCTGCAGTGCACGGTATTTGTTCATGAATATCCGTATGTCTCTGTGTGGAAGGGATGAAGGCTGCTGTCACTGATGGCAGGAAGCCTAAGCCACGGGCTTCACTCGAATGATCCTCATTATCAGCTCATAATGGCTTGCAACATTGTCATGGCACCTTGGCTTGGTCTCATTAGCAACTGGCAGCAAGGTTGGGAGATGGAGTGGACGCTGGCATCACTCCACCTTCACTCAAGTACGGCATGGGAGCGGGGAAAGAAGACGAGAAGAGTCAGAGAGAGGTGGCACGAGATAGAAAAACCCTCATCTCTGTAGATTTAATTAAAACTGGGGTGAACAGATGGGGAAGATGGAGTTAAGTCCAACAGGAGACAGCTCATCTGTTTGGGCTTCCACATTTCTCTTGCCATCTCTACCCCTCATCCTCCCATTTTTTAAGATAAATTCTTGGCTTTCAGACAGTCAAAGCTTCCTCTTTGGAACTGTGACAAAAACAAAAACAAAAAAAGAAGTCGTTACTAAGCTCTCAAAGGAACGAAGGCCTTTCATTTGCCGTGGATAATTCTAGGCGGGGCTGCTATTGGCTAACTGCGCAGTGGGAAGGGATGTTGTACTGAAGAGTGTCTAAGCTCTTATTAAAAGGTAATCCAGGCAATCCTTGTGTAAAATAACAGAGGTATTTGTTTAAAAAGAAGAAGAGCAAAGTAAAGATTGAGGCAGACAGAGGGGAAGGTCACACAGTGTAGGGCTTTAGATCAGAGAAACAGATCAAGCCTGCCTGTGGCTCTTTTTCCCTCCTCTCCCCCAGAAGAAGTCGCTTTTCATTTAAATGTAATCATCACCGCCGAGTAATATGACCTTCATGGCTGCATGGTAAAAAGAGTGAAAGCAAAGCATCCAGCTCCTTCAGTCCCTGTGGCCATTTCAGAGCGTAAAAAGGGATCATAGACACAAGTGAAAACCACCAAATGAATTCAAAGCAGTGCAGAATAAAAAAAAAACAACAACCTTTTTGCGTTGCAAAGACATGTGAATATGCCTGGAGTGCATAAGTGGTAAAACCTGCAACAATGTAGTATTTTTACACTCTTTTTGACACGCTGTATCTTTGATTAACATTAGCAGCCATAACATTATCATAATCTACTAGCAACCACAACCACACATAAACATAAGTCATAAGAAAAATAACAAGTCTACGTATCCACCTTAAGCAGAAATGCCTCTAGTTTAGCATGTTCTTCTGAAAAAATTCTGCCTTAGCTCAATTCCCTGCTACATTAATCTCATTATCCTTTGAACCTTTTCACTGTTAATGCCAAATGCAATTTGTATTCCGAGGCCAGGCGAAGAGCCCTAAATTGATTATCCCAATTTGAACCGTGGCAGTCCTAGATATTGTTGAGCCTGAAAGGGCCATCTAGCTGCTGAATGGGCTTCTCATATGCCTTCTGAGTTTCATGACACAATGTTGCGTCTGCTTTGCAAGGGATAAATTAAGCGTGTGAAAGTCTAAGCAAAGCCCTCATTTTCCAGTTAATCAAATCTTCCCCTAATCAAATTAGCGTACATAATTCCTCTGGATGCGTGGTACAAAAACAGCATTATCCCCCCTCTCCGGAGCTGAAAGGCAGGGAATCAGCGTGGTGCCTTTTTTTCCTCTGCATGAGCGGCCCTCAATGGGAGAGGAGGGCTGGGGTGAGAGGGGCTAGAGGGGAGTCCAGGGGTAATGGTGTGTGTGTGTGTGGGTGTTTTGAGGGGGTGTACGTCTCTTCCCAGTGGCCTAACAGAGAAAGGCGAGGCCGGGGTAAACTTTGGCAACGTTTAAGTTCCCAGCTCATTAAAAACCCTGGCTCAGTGGGCACCTCCAGGGAGCACTGAAGCGTTGGCTAATGAGGTACTTGTTTAATTTTCTTTCAAAAGACTGGACATCTGTGACACCCCCCCTCCCCCATCCCTACACACCACTTCTCCATCCCATTCTCCCCCTCAACCCCAACCCAAAAGCCCATGCCTCATCTTTTTGCTTCAAACCCCACACAAAGCCCATCCATCAATAGGCCGCAGGGTTCTCTCTGGTTTGATGAAGTGTCTCCCTCTGAATAAGGCAGATAATACATTTTGAGGAGGGCAGAACAATCGCCATTAACTCTGATCCCTCCCCTTGAACAGTCAAAGCCCATCATGGAAATTCAATAGTGGTCAAGCTAAATGAATAAATGTTCACAGTTCACCGTAGCGTTCTAATTGATTTCCCTTCATGAGATAATCCACTCGCCTCCACGGAGGTCCTCGCCGCTCCCTTTCACCCCCGGCCGCCCCTCTGTGAGGGCGCCGCAGATATCTTGGGTGTTAGGGGGAGGGGTGTGGCTGAGGAAGAGCTGAATAGCTGCTGTGCATTCATCTATTGAAGGAGTGGCGGGTTCATCTCCCCATTTTGATGAAGTGGAGAGGATAGTCTATTTTGTTTGACCTGCCAGCCAACCTCTGCAACGCTGACTGTTATGCGAGTCTCCACTCTCATATCTAAGCCCCGCCGTGGCCTGTGAGACATTAAAAGGCACCTCGCTCTCTGTGGGTTAGCATAATTGGAATTCAAAGCAGCTAGCGCAGCGTCTCTCTTCATTGGTCACTTCCACTTATTTCATAATGCGTCTCAATTCTTTCATTATGAGAGCTGTCTGACTCATATTTGCACCTTGATGCCCTCGTAATGTCTCAGAGCGTTGGAAGAATACCAATGTGCTCTTTCTGCTGCCTGGATCTCTCATCTGTCCTCATCTGCAGCCTTTCCATGCAGTCTCTAGCTAACAAGGTAGAAGGGATGGAAGTAGTTACACACAAAGTGAGAAGGGCTGAGGAGGACAAGGAAGCATGCCAGCCAGAAATATGAGCCCTGTAAAAAGGGCTCATGAAAACATTTGTCAATTTCCACAATGTAAACAGATTGTAACAATGTGGGCAGAGGTTAGTGGGTCAAACCTATGGATCATGCATCAGCTGACACGTGGTTATTGTTTGGCTCATCCTGTCGAAGGAGGGGCAGAAGGGTGTGAGCTCCAGCGTGTGCGACAGGGAGAAGATGTGAGCAAAAGGGACAAAAGGCCTTCAGGGCGAAAAAACATTGCGCTATTATTAGTATGACACCAGAAAGCACCATCTGGGCTGTTTAATGAGCCTTAACCACTGTGTTAAAAAGAGCCTTGAGTTAATTTCCTGAAACAACACGCTAATAAAAGATGATCAGGTTGTAAACCAAAAACCCCGAACAATAACAGATCACAAACAATTTGGTCAAATTAGAAAAATGTTGGAACCTGTAGATTTTACAGCAGGAAGAAATTCTGTATTTATTTATTGTCTATACAAAATGGTCCTCACAGGGCTCCGACAGAACGAGTCCCTCCGATGTGTCCGGGGATAACTGGGTACACTCTGGACGCCAGTCCGTCACAAAAAATGACGAGTGATGAAGATACATATATTTAATTCCAATATTACACACGTCTGGCAGAATCATGACACAACTATATCACAAGAAATCGTAATAAAGTAGATGAACGTAACAAAGTTGAATCATAAAAACTTTTGAAAGACTTTTTGAGCCACTCTTTGTCAAAAAGCAGCTAACTAAAATGTAATACTTTATGCTATCTTCTTTTTTTTAGCATCATCTTTTACAAGCCTCAGAAGTTGGCAATATACCGCTATACAAATAGTCCATACACCCAATGGTGAATATGCTGATAATGTGTAATGGTCTGCCTCATTGTGACCCATTGCTTGGACTTGGATTTCTCCAAGCTGGTTTATTCGGTGCTGGTTTACCTTTGGCAGTACAGAGCGGCCACAGACAAACTGGGCTGAAGTGCTAATCATAGGGGTGGAGGTCAGCAAAAAGTCATAGCATGAGGGCAAAGGTTTGGGGTTTATGTCATCCACCTTCTGCCTTCAGGCCTATATCAAGTGGATAAGTTCAACGAGGGTCACGCAGCTTGGTGAGGCGATTTCAGACATCAGTCGTACTGAGTTGTGAACTGAATAAGCTTTTTCATGCAGATACATTTTAAACAATAAGCACATGTGTGTACAAATAGGCAGATAAACACAGAATTTGATCTACAGTGCATTAAAAATAAATTTTCCCTCAACAAGTTTTCTTCTTTCTGCTGTTTTTCATAACTAAATATAGTATCAAACAAACGATCATATCAAATAGAGGTAAGTAAAGCAAACACTAAAAGCAAATTTAGCATGATTATTTTAGTTATTAGAAAAAACACAACCTGGGTAATTGTCCTTCTTTTAAATCCTGAAATAACTGCGACAAAAATTCTAAAAAGATGAGTTATTTTCCCTTAACCAATGAGACAAGTTGTAGCCTGTTGCCTCCCCAGAATCCCCTGAACTAAGTATGTCTGACAACATGAGGCAGGCTGAAAGATCCCAACGCAACACATCAATCCTCGATTTAAAGAGATGGTCTAGTCTGGGCTGGTTTTCTAGAGGTTATTGGGGCTCCCTGACTAAGGGAGGAAGATTGTGTACCTGGAGAGAACCAATAATGCATTGGGATAACATGAAAAGTTCAGGCAGAAATAACCAAGGCTAGGATTCAAACCCAGGACATTTTTGCTGCTAAGTGACAGTGCTACTAAATGTGCCACCCTGCAAACCTAAGGGCTTGTTAATCAGAAAATAATTGTTGACTCTTCTCTGCACTAGTAAATCACAAAGGACAATCTACGGCCCATAGGACTTGGCCTTAAGTTAAAGCACTGAATCTGGCTGACCTAAAACATTTCTGACAATACCAATGGGGCATCGTCTCTTTAAGGGAAGAGAGGCCTTTTCAAAATACGGATATGTGCACATTTCTATGCTTTTCAATCAGATAGTATTGTATAATGACATAGTGCAATCTATCTGCAATCACCACAGCTGCTAGTGCTCTGTTACAGTAAAACTCCTTATCCTACGCAGTTATAACGTCAAGCTAAAACACCTCAGAGAAGCAACATGCAGAATAATAGTCAATCATTGTTCAGGGAACTTGATAAAGTTGTTGCTAAAATAACGTGCTGCCAAAGCAGAAACCTATCAGTGAAGGCATTGAAAGGTCAGTATTCCAGGCTGCACACAAAATAACCCTGTGTGAGTGGAGGATGTTAAACCCCAACCATGCTTGATCAGGGCATCGCCTTCAGCTAAACTGCTGGCCGGAGCCACCCGTGGTGGTGGGAGGAGATCAGTTTGTTTCTTTGTGAGGCTTGAGGGGTGCTAAAACTGCTTCCTGGAAACCTGCCAACCCTTTGACTGACTCATCAGCAAGAGCCCAGGAGGACACCTCCAGATACAGAGAAAGTACATCCTTTCATGCCTCTGATATACCTAGGAGTGGGGTTAGGCCTTGATATCCTGATCTACAGTGTTTGTATTTTATTTTCTCTGTCTCCTGTAGGCATCGTGTTGGCAATGATGCATGACACAGCCTGAGGCGCAGACACGTGGGTCCAGCACTGAGCCGTGAGCCTTCTGAATCTATGTCTGTATTTCAAAAGAGTTTTATTGGAGTGGACGGGACAACAAAGTCTTGTTAGAAATATCAGGAAAAACACAGACGCTGCATGAAAACAAAACAAGGGTCCAAAGCCAGGCCAACCGCTCTCTCTGAGATGTATTATGTGGTTGAAAAGCAGGCAAGGTAGGGATTAAAAGCAACAGAGCTGAGTTTCATAAAATGTGTCCTCAATTATGTCAAACCAAGGCCAGTAATCAAGCAACCTCAAACGTGTCATTTCACATTTGTCCTTTTTAATATTGAGTGACAGGCAGAACAATCAAATTACATTCCTCCCAGAAAAGCCACAAGTGTAATTATGCTCCAAGTAGTAACAATTCAACACACCCAGGGCAGCCGTCAAGTAATGATGACACAGTTTGTGAAGAGATGAGGGCTAAAAGGAATAGTTTTACATATTTACTGTTACTTTAAAAGGACAATAATAAGAAAAGACCCCTTATAGAAAGAAAGAACAAAAATTCTTCTATAAAGTGAAAGAGGGCAGGGCGGCTTGAAAGTGACATTTCTGGAGGCAATTATTTCTGAGTTTGCTTTTAATTCATCTTTTATGATTGCTGGATAGCTATAATGCTTATAGATAATCAGCCATTTTAGGCCACAAAATGGTAGTCATTAGCATCCTCAATGCTAATGCAAGCCCATTCATGCTAATGTACAGTTAACTGATCATCTAATCAGCGATGTGAACAGGACTGTCAAGCTAGTGGTGATCTTTTCCAATTTTAATGCAAGGTTTCGAAAATTTAGTAATGAGAGGCTTCTGATAATCAAACCTTATTTTCTGCCGTATTTTAAGATGTCTCTGTTGTTTACTCAGACTGTGGGAGAAATACAAGGAGAGCTACTAGTAAACGTATTAGGTGATTTGGGAAGTTTTAGATTCTGAAAGGAAAACCGGATTAGTTGACCTCAGATTGAGGTGCTGTCCATTTAAAGCCCATTTAAATTCCCTGAGAGTCCATGCTAAAGATGCTGCTTTAACAAATGGCAGATTTGCTAGCAGCAATAACTTCTTAAACCAATCCTTTTCTTCTTGTTTAATACATCAGTAAAACCTTAACCGGTTTCTGTCTCACACGGGTTGAGCCTATGCTGCTACTGTAAATGTTTCACGATCACATAAAGCAGGAGGGTGCTGTTGCTATATCGTTTTTGAATTGCCGTTCTTAAATAGAAGCTGCGTTTCTGTTATTTCAGGACATAAAATTGGTTGCAGAAGGTCGTACTTGGGATGTTGATAATAGCAGAATAATAATCTTAATTAGCAAAAACAGCAAGATTTGCTAAAGCATGGCAGCCCTTACTTACAGGCCAATTAAATAATTACAGGTCTATTTGGAAGACGCAATCCAAGCCAATAAAGTGGGGTAATGGGACCATTTTTCAAATAAAAGCCCTCCATGAAAACCTCTGAAGGTTTGAGACACCATTTGTACGAGGATGTGATTCCTGGTGTTGAACAAAGACACTAATTACACTGACACTGGAAACTCAAGCATACTACAGGTGCTGATGTACATCTGGCTTTTGTTAAGCTGTTGGTCATTCTTCCACATATCTGTACTTACAATATAAACATACCAGGTAAATATCTAGTCTTCATCGTAGGTCATGTTTATATGTACATTTCCAGTGTTCTCATCTACACCGAGGTAGCTTCAATGGTATGTGATGCGATGAATCAAGCGGCGGGTGCAATCATTTGAAAATTCCCCTGGCAGATGTGCTTCTGTGTGAGTCTTTGATTAACTTCATTAATATACATGCCTCGCTCTGATACGCAGGCAGTGGCATATGGTAAAAAGCAGGAACAGGAAAGAAGTGATTTGCTGTTTGCTCTGGAAAACAAACAAGCCAACAGGTCCTAGCAGATGGCGCTGTGTGCGATGCTGGTGGGAGGCAGTGTGCTGCAACGGCGCCGCCGCCAAACAGGAGCTCTCCTGTGGATGAAGAGGAGCTCGACTATTGCCCTCGGCCCGCCGCATGGTAAACAAATAAAGCATCCTTCTACTTTCCTGTGTGCAGAGGGTTTTATACGGCACTGATCTTACCTCCTGATTTCAAAGCACATGAAAAAGAGCTTGTTTTTGGCAATTTAAAGTGCTGTAGGCTTGATGCTCTTCAAAAAAGCAACTTAAAGGAGAAATGTGTTTAATAATGTTTGTATGCTGCTCTCATTTCCGTCTTTGCTCTCCACGTCTTCCCTCAGCATGCCTGCGAGCGCACATTCCATTTTGCTCCCATTTAAATAGCAAACTTGGTGGCTCATTTGCATTGAGAATAGATATTGGTTATACGTCAGCAAGAAATCTGAATTAACGCGGTTATGCACTTCTGTTCCACATTAACTGCAGTGCAGACAACAAATAAATACAAGGAATAAGCTGCTTTAAAGGAATGTGCAAGTAAATAATGATATATAAACAGAACATCGAGGTACAGTAGTGTGCTTCATGTTACATCACAAACATTTGAGTGCACGTTAAGAAAGCCGGACCATATTTAATCTATTATGAATATGTTAAGATCGAGATCCAATAAAGATTAGAGTACTTCTCCTAATTTAATCAATGATGAGTTCTCAGGTATTCTGGACATTATTTATTCATTTTTAGATTGTTTCCTGCAGCTCCATACAGAGTTTCTCACATTATTTACTCCTAAAGTTATCTTCTGTCTGAATCAAGCTATTTTAAATTTCACATCAAAACATGCCTGTGACGGCAAAAGTGAGGAAGGGCTGAGGATTTTTGACGTGCAGCCACAGTTTGAGACGGAGTTTTCTGGATTTGAAATGTTCTGCAAAAAAATGTTTGTTAAATTATAAAACCCTGTTTTTTTCCGGTCTACATCTTGCAACCCAACATCAAGGAGCATACAGCAAGACTTTCTCAACTTTATTTGATGTCTGAGACTTATCGAGACACTGGGATGGGGAACAGAATATCTGTGCGACATTTGCTGATCACACCAACTCTCAGAAAATACATCAACCTTACTTCTGTACTGTGCCCCAGAGGAACCACATAATATGATAAGGTGAATTTTTATATTTGTACAGTGCATATTATACTACGTACTATTTTACTACATATTATTCTAATTATTATTTGTAAGGGAACTATAAAATGTTGAGGCTCTTCCCAGCCTGTGTATTAAGATAAATCTATAGCTTACTTGTTTAAATTTAAACTTTGTCCTACAATACATTATATCTAGTGATGTTAACTAGTCTAGCAAGTATGTGAAACACCATAATGATTCTCACTAAAGTAAAGCATATCTCACCAAGCATAATATAGTTGCATATGACTTTATTTGATATTAAGAAATTAAAAACAGACCATAGGTTCTTAAAGGTTGACATCTTGTATTTACTGTTGCGACCTTTACTTTGAAGCAAGAAAGGAAGTAGTTATTCTGCGGGAACACCTAATTAAGACTTGTTATTCAAGATTTTTAATCAACACTGATTTGAAATTTAAACATTGGCCTCTTCATAATGAATTTCTGTCTGTTTTACTTTTTTATGATAAGTATAGATTCCATTTGATTAAAATGTAAAATGTTGTGATTAATACAACCTAACCTTGATAATTCTTCACTAAACAATTTCTGTAATTTATGACTCATAAATTTGAGACTCATTAAATTTGTTTGAAATCCTTTGTGATAATGGTCTCATCAGCCGTCATTTGTGTCGTGACAACACAGAAACATGATAATTCCCTATGCTTTATTTGGAGAAATTAGAATGACACAAATATAAAAGTCAAAATGGCTGAACTGATTAAACGGCCAAAACAAATAAATAGAAATTCCTATTACATAAATACACATATTTATTTAGTTTTGCCATTAAAAGTTGGATAAATATGATCAGATTAATAAATAAGAATAAGTGACTCAACACTATATAAAGACAGGTCCACTGTTTAATGGTTCCTCAAAAGTTAGTGAAACCAAAATGTGAACTATACAGTATAACCTTTAAAATCTAGTCTAACAGTAAAATAGTTGAATCTCAGTCTAAGGGTAAAAAAAACACCCAACAATTTATGAGCTTGTAAAACCATGTGTTTACTGATATTCAAATCATAAATCTTTTTATAGATGAACTTGGATATTAATAAAGACTTTAGACTCTAAATTTCATTCAATAAGTTATGAATTGCTATTTATTTCTATGTATAAAATTTTCTCACAACATAAAGTAGGTCAAAATATCCTGCTGTGATCTAAAGAAATGTAAGAACATACAAAATGGGACTGAAAACAGTCAGTAACATGTATTAGTCTGGAAACAGTATAGTAATGTATCAGCTCTGCAGCACCCAATTGCTGTTTATTTTCAATGTTCTTGTTTCAACAAGGAAAAACGAGATTTGCAACCACGGTACAGAACCGAAGCAACTCAGCAGACTGAAGAGACAAGACTGGAATATTCCAGGCCAGCCCATCTAAAAAGCAACATGTTATGTTGGAAGCGTGAAGGTGTTGGACGGCTTCGCCTTGTACAATAAAAGCATGAATTTTGCCATACATCAGAAGTACATCGCTTCAAATAATGACAGCACAGAACAACTCCACATCTCAGTATGAGGGATTGCTGTAAAGTCAACGACAACACAAGCCATTGTTTCTGTCTGCTGACTCCAGAGGAGTGAATGCTGCAAGTCAATGACTCGATTAATCTGCTGGGGTTCCTTAGATTGGAAAGTTTTTCAAACTGATTTGTAATCATGTATCTATAATTTTAATTGATTGTCTTATAAAGTTCTTTCAGACAAAATCTGTTGTAAATTGACGCTGTATGAATAAACTGATTCTTGATTCTTGATCTAAACATATCAAAAAAAAAAAAAAGGGACGTTTTGGAGAATCCTAGTATAGATGCTGTGGCAGGACTGTTTTGTATTCAGTCATGTTTTTTGTCTCCAATTATCCAAACTTCATTCCAATACAATGAAGTGTTACGAAAATAATCTTCTCATCACTCTCCTGTCGCCTTCGTTCCTGCAGTTTAATGGCTAGGTTACCTCCTCTGACCTTTCCGGGCAATCACTTTGAACAAGGCACAGTTATTAGCTATAATTTTTTTTTTTACTAAAAGGCTAATTTTTTTTGGTCCCTGAGCTCCACTTCAAACACAACAACATGAAAGAATGATCTCATTCTAAGCACCAGACAGCAAGCCAAATGTGGTTTCTCCTTAGTTTTGCTTCAAACTGCATGGTTGGGCAGAAAAAAAAAGCCTGGATAAAAAAAGATTTTGGATGCTTTCATGTTTTCTGCATGTTCAATTTCCACGTCTACAATTAGGGTGCAGTTGTGGCTGTCTGCATTCTTCATATTAGCATTTGTATTGTTTACAGTAAAGGCAGACTCTTCACCTTGCCCTCTATATCCTCCGACATCCGCTGTATGCTAATGGGAACGATTAGGAAAGTTGAACGGACTGATTAAAAAAGTTCCGCTTAATTAAGGAATGATAGATCGCAGAGTATGGTCTGTTACTGATGAATTTGTTGTACCAATCAGTTCCTGACAGATGAAGATTGAGAGTAAGAGAGAGGAATTGAAGGAGAGATTCGGGGTAGGGGGAGGAGAGCAGGAGCAACAAAACTGATGGTTTGGAGTCCATAATTAGGCAGCAGTTTTTCCTCTCTAACCATTTTCCCAAAAGAAAAGAAGCCTGACTACTTAATTGGAGGAATCAAATTTAGTCAAGCGCCCTGTCGGCTCAAACCTACATCATTAAAGTTGCCAGCTAACAAACATCAAACACGAGGCAGCATTAATGAAGCAGATGTATTAATTTCCCATTTATGAGCAGCTAAGCAACTCCATGCTGCTCTCCACTCTCCCCCCTCCTGGCTGCCTTTCCTCCCTCGCTTTCTCTGACAGCACTATTAATGATCTTTAATGCCCCACAGGCAGTAATAGGCCCCACTGGGAGAGGCGAAACATTGAGATTTGTATTGAGGATTTAGACGTAACAACGGGGTGGGATGAGGGGGAGAATTAGAATGGGAACTCGGGGACGGCTCCGTGGTGCTTGATCAAGGCCCCCCGGCCCCCGTCGCAGGGGCGTCTGCCCGCTCCGGAATAATAAACGACAGCCACACGATTAAATCAAACCTCCTGTTCAAAAGGGCCAGAGCGGCTGATTGTCACTAACAATCGAGCCGCTTTTTTAAACACCCCTGGGAAAAGAAATCAAAAGCAGACAGCCTGGAAAAAAAAAAAAACCTCAACTGCAGTCTGGCTTTCAACACCTGACATTTAACACACATTGGGAGAGACAGAGCAGAGACACGAACAGCCAATGAGGACTGATCACTGGCAAAGCCCAGACCAAACCTATTATGCCGCTACCCACAATGCAACAGCCTGCTTTATTCTGATGATTCAGATAGCAGTGGCGTTTTCGATAAACAGACCTTTTAGGCTCAGATTAGGCTATTTGATTAGGATACATCCCACCCTTATTCATCTGTCAAATGGCTCAAAACATATTATTGAGATCTAACCACAGTGCAGGAGTCAGACTTTCTCTGCGTCGCCATTCATGGTTTCAATGAAATGCAACCGCCATCAGACGTCTGAACAGTTTATTACCCAGAAGTGACCCTGCATGCTCAGAATAACAACAATAAGGTCACACTGCAGTGCAACGTTTATGGAAGCAACAATGGATGCCTGCTTTGACCAGTGTTTAAGTCCAGATCTGGTGCCGAATTATATTTTATATTATTGAGGTAAAATGGCACACAAGAGTTCTGACTAAAAGTATTGGATATGTATCTGACTTAATAACACATGTGGAGGTGGTTAAATTAGATTTTTGTTGTTTTTGGGTGAAAAATGGGAATAAGGCTGTTTGGATATGGGTGGCATATGGGCAAAAAAATTGGATTTGGGTGCATTTGCCTTCTGTGTAAATGTAGTCTGATATGTCAAAATATTATGTTTAGCATCCTTGCAGGGTAAACAACAGCAAATATTAACCAGATGTTAGACACGGGCCTCTGCTGACATTGTCCCAGTGCTGAATGTGTGCAGCTCATTACTCGGTGCACATGATGACCTGGAAACAAGCCTGGTCTCATATGGATCGACAAATTAGAAGCTTTCCAGACCTGCAGCTTTCCAGTGTTCCCCCCTAAAAAAAACCCCCCAAAAAACAAACAAACCGCTTGTTCCTGTCTTCAGTAAGCTCATTTACAATTCTCCAGCGGCTGATGCTGTTTTGTTGCAGGGATTTGTTTGAGAGTTGAGACAAAATGCTGATAAATCTGACCTAGATACGCTGAGCTTTGTGAGTGCAACACAAGCTCAGTGTGTGAAAACCCCCTCCCAAAAAAACAGAAGAAAAAATACATGATGTTTTCTTGTCTAGCTTGTCAAGCTTTAAAAATGAACTGAGCTTCTCATTTCTGTCTTACCTGACTATATCTGGAGCTGGCTGCTTCGTATTGTTCAATACAATTTTCGATTTAATAAGTAATTTTTCTATTGTATTAACACAAAGCCTTGCAGACATATTTTTATCCCTTCAACTTTCTCACAGATCACCCATCAGCAACAAATTCTCACTAAGATTTAGCGCTGCACTTCAAACGGTTCGTTTTAACATGTGAATATGCTTTGATCTGAACTAAATTGTGATTCCATTACGGAAAACGGCAACGACAACAGAGAAGATAAATCCAGCCTTTTCTTGGGTTATTCCTCGCAATTACTCAATGTCTCCTAACGATGGAAAGGTAGCACCAAATATTGCATCTATGCAATGCAAGTATTTTGCATCCTACTCACAAACATTGCAAAGCTTATATCAGAACGTTAGTTTTGTAGCTCTGGCTCTGGACTGATGCATTGCTGTAAGGTGAACCTTCGCCTAAGTCTGAAATCTTTAGCCACCCTGTAATCTCTCCTTCTCACTGAGCAGAATGCCACCAATTGGTGTTGTTTGATACTCTTATTTTAAGGCCTGGTGTATTCAGGAGACCTTCTCACCTCCAGTTAGACTCTCACTGGGATAATGTTATATAATTGTAGTTCAAGTATTGAAGCTGGCATGAAATTGTGCGTCACATGTTAGTAGTATGGGTTACATGTATAATA
This sequence comes from Orestias chungarensis, assembly GCA_032876305.1. Classification (NCBI taxonomy): domain Eukaryota; kingdom Metazoa; phylum Chordata; class Actinopteri; order Cyprinodontiformes; family Cyprinodontidae; genus Orestias; species Orestias chungarensis. The sequence continues at coordinate 1,536,680 of JAVLVB010000868.1, read as the reverse complement.
GAAACAAACAAAACAGTGAACAAAAACACACCGTCCTCTGCTGTACAGCTTAATGGAAAGTGGACTTTCCTTGTCCTTACATCTCCCCAGGTTGATGCTGCCACCACCATATGTTATGGGCGTTATGATGTGCCTTGTAAGTTCTCCAAAATGCAAACAGGAGTTGCATTGACACAGTTCTATTAATTGTTTGTGGAACAGTGGGTTGCAAAAGTAACAACAATCAATTTAGGAACAGTGATTGACGCTGATATGGCATATTGTCTTATTACACCTGGCAGCTGGTGGAATACATTTGGTTTATAGCTGTATTCATTTAATATGAAGTATTTAGAAACGTATGTGTCAGTTAGAATACTTATATATACATATACCAGCTCATAAAATCTCAGCTATATCTTAAAATAGCTGAAGCTAATTGGAAGCAGAAACACTAGAAGACTTATGGGGGGATAACTTAACTGGTTGGCAAAAAAGGTAGCTTACACATCAATGAGTGGGTGATTGGTGCAAAATGGTATAGTTGAACTCCAGTAAACCCTGTTATACTTCACAGACTAACATCAAAACAAGCACTTTGAGTCCCATCTGTCTTTCCTGTCGGCCTCTTCAGACGCCACAGTTTCACTACTTCTTCTCTGTGGCAGGCAGCAGAGAAAGCTGCCAGAGATGCAGCGATAGGGAAGGGGTAACACAGCTGGAGGCTGGAGATAGCAGATGCTGTCACACAGCATCAGGCTGCCTGCATAATGCAGCCAGAATGTCCGTGTTGGCAAAATAAAACAAATGAATAACCCGAGGACAGAAGATTAAAATACATTTTACTTTCAAAGCAGCTCAACAACAGTCAGAGAGGGAGCAGAAATCCTTATTTCAAGAACATTTAAGTTAGAGACTGACACTCATCTGCTTTGCTATATTCTGGCTTATGATGTCCCTTACAGCAGAGGGACCTTTGATACAAAGCCACACAGTTTGTATCTTATCCCAAAAAAGCTCTCCCAGATAGAAGCTCTCACTGACTGAAAAAAAAAAAATATATATATATATATATATATATATATATATATATATATATATATATATATATATATATATTACCCACAAAAAGTTAGGGATATTTGGCTTTCGGATGAAATTTGTGGAAAATGTAAAAAGTTCCCGCTACAGTGATATCATATCACGAAAGTAGGACATTTAAGTAGAAAGATGCACTGGTGATTTCCTCATCTCAAACAATTTGTTATAACAAAAGTCAACAACAATGGTGTGTACACCACAACAATAAATGTCCACGTCTCAATAACTCATCATGTGCCCTTGAGCATCAATTACAGTTTGACAACGACGTCTCATGCTGTTCACAAGTCGACTTATTGTCTGCTGAGGCAGGGCATTCCACTCTTCTTGAAGGGCAGCCCTCAGGTCATTGAGTTTTTGGGGTGTAAAGTTTCGAGCCTCTACTCAGTTGATCCCACAGGTTGTCAATGGAATTCAGGTCTGGAGAAAGTGCAGGCCACTCCATTTGAGGTACAACAGTCTCCAACAGCCGTTCACTGATGATTCGACCCCGATGAGCTGGAGCATTGTCGTCCATGAAGATGAAATTAGGCTTGTGTTGTTCATGTAGGGGCACAATCACTGGATTAATGTTGTTATTCAGGTAGTATGGGCTTGTCACTGTACCATTCACAAAGTGCAGGGACGTTCTACACAGACTGGACGCACCTGCCCACACTATGACACCGCCACCACCAAAAGCTCGTCTGGTGACAACAGTGGCTGATCCATAGCGCTCTCCTTGACGTTTCCAACATCGTTGGCGGCCAACGTGAATAAACTTTCCTCAGAGAACAGCACTGCCCACTGGTCCCTTGTCCAGAGTAAATGCTCCCTGGCCCATGCTAGACTATGACGCCTGTGCCTGCTGGTGTGGTCAGGTACCCTTGCAGGTCATCTAACATGCAGACCACACTGATGTTAACTGTTTCGAATGGTCTGACGTGACACTTGGGTGCCTCTCACCTCCCTCAAGCGTGCCTGGAGTTGAGTGGCCTTCATCATCCGGTTTCTCAGGGTATTGTTCACAATGTAGCGGGCATCAGCATGGGATGGGGCCAAAGGACGTCTACTTCTACCCCTTTCTGTAACTCTTCCAGTCTCTCTGTATCTCTGTTGCAACCTGCTGATGACACTCTGTGACACTCAGAAGCTCAGTGGCCACGTCCGTCTGAGAACGTCCTGTTTGAAGCATTCCAATGGCCAGGTACTGTTGATCCATTGTTGGGTGTCGTCTTGGTCTCATGATGTCTCAATGTGAACAGCCTGATGAGGACGACTGTTTAAACACCAGCTGTAATTGAACCAGGACATTTATTGGTCGATTCGAGGATCAAACACTTGTTGTGACTTTTCCCGTTAAGATCCTCGTTAGAGAACAGCAACATGTTCAAAAAGTACTGAAACATTTAACAGTTGGACAGGTGCATTCAAAAGCTTAGAGAAGGTCACATTAAGTTCACCTGTTAAGGTTTGAATGCATTTTGGACTCATCCTGAAATTCAACCCGACAGCCAAATATCCCTAACTTTTAGTGAGTAGTGTATATACCTAGTATAAACTGGCTAATTACTAGGCCTGGGTATGGTTAGCAAAATTAAACTTGGCTGTTAAAAACAGCTTATCATAAGTTAAATTATGATAAGAATATAAACACTTTTTTGCACAGGGCGAGGACGGTTTGGCTCACTACCATTTCACAAATATTTTTTTACTGTTTACTTTGTGTCGGATACTAAAACCTTTACATGTAAGCGTGACATAAAGGGACAAATTTCATACATGTGCAATCTGGTTAATACTTTTCTCAGCAATGTAGATTTTCTGGCAACTACTCATGTGACATTTAGTAATGCTAGCTGTGCTAATGGCTAATTATATGTCTATGTACCTTTAAACAAGGTAGACAACCAATAGTAAAACTGCGTTCTGAATGTATGTCTTTTTTAATTATATTATCTATAAATCCTTTTAATGACATTCAAATCTAGAACAGAAAAAAATTGATAAATCTATGTAGATGATCTTTTTGCCTAAAGTTACAAAGAATGAAAGCCAGTTCTCTGTAAAATCCCCCTGAGCCACATTTTAAGTGTCATTAAGCATAGCATTAATAAGGAAATAAAACATATATATATATATCTAAGAAAAACATAAGCTTGTTGTAAGGATTTAATTTTTTTGTGTTACGTCAGTCTATGATTCTCCATCAACACATCTTCCCCAAACTACTTCAAATCGCCAAGGAGACAAAAATGGTTGAGCTTGGAATCGACATGCTCGGCTAGCACACAAGGGGACTACGGCAAGAGTGAAAGCTCAAACATCCTGTTCTTGAGTTAGTGTTCTGTTAACAGATCCACTGTTATGTCCGTTTTACAACAACTCTTATTATACATGTGTTGTTAGCTAAATGTGAACAATTCAATGCCCTTTAAAAGGATACAGGGACACTCCGTGATATTTTGGTAAGGTTTATGAAAAAAAGAGTTAAAGAGTTAAATCAGAATCAGAAATACTTTATTAATCCCAGAGGGAAATTGCAGTTATTAAAGTAGCAACCATTTATGTTAAATAAAAAACTAACTTAATTTTCAACAAAAGAAAAATGCAATATTTACACAAATAAAGAATCAGTCTTAGTATAAAGTACAATAAGTGTAAAGTGGCTGTGGCTGTAATAATAGTACAGAACATACTGTATTCAGTAAGAAATTATAATTATTATAAAACTATTGCACATGCAGGTTACACCAGACATAATTATTGTATTGTATTAATGCGTGCATTAATTATTGTTATCAATGCTTCACAGTGATAACAGTGAGGGAGCAGTTATAGAGTTTGATAGCCACTGGTAGGAATGAACTCCTATGGCATTCTGTAGTGCATTTGGGTTGAATGAATCTTGAACTGAATGTACTCCTGTGTCTCATCACTGTGTCATAAAGTGGATGGGAACCATTATCCATGATGGCCTGCAGCTTAGACGGCATCCTTCTCTCAGACACTGCCATCAGCGAGTCCAGGTCTACTCCCACCACATCACTGGCTTTACGGATTAGTTTATTGAGTCTGTTGGCGTCTGCTACCCTCAGCCTGCTACCCCAGCATGCAACAGCATAAAGGATGGCACTTGCCACCACAGACTCATAGAAGATCCTCAGCATAGTCCTGCAGATGTTGAAGGATCTCAGACGCCTCCGAAAATAAAGACGACTTTGGCCCAGCAGATTTGAACCGATTAAACAGCAGATTTGGTTAGAACAGCTTTGTGTCGTTGCTTTATGATGTTTGTCTGAGGAGCTGAGACGTTTGTCATCGTTGGACCCTACTCAATCAATGTCTTCTTTATCACGATTTGTTTCTAAAGTGACTTCTCCCCCCCGCTACCACAAACACAACACACAGAGAAAATGCATGCTCATGCATCCCCTCAACACCCAATGATTTCATTAGTTCCATATCAGGATTGATGGGGCTCTTCTGTGGGACATAAATCAATTTGAGAACACTTTTCTGAGCCTCACCCTCAACCTGCGATGGACCTATCAGGCAGAGGGGGTGGCTGAGGGGTTTGAGTCTGGAACAGCCACGTTATTCGTTTGGTTTTGCTTGGGGTGGAAGATGTACTGTATGCGGTGCATCGAGGGGTTTTTAGCGGGTGATTGGGAGTGTAACTTTGCCTTTGGGGTTTGTGATCAAGATAGTTCTTCCTTCATGTTTATACACACTGGAAAGCTCTCTCTCTATCCAAATTCTCCTTCCAGAACCACCTTTTCCCTTCACCTCCAGCGCCTTCCATCCATCCCTACCACTGTGATTTACAACTGGTACTCATGCTTCCTGAGAAATGATTTCCAGGGAGTGCTGCCTTGTGCCCATCCTTTCTGTGGGAGCCATAACCATCACGCTGTGGATTATTAGTCCGGACCACTGTTTTCCACTGCTCCGCTGGCTGGGGGCGATATATCTCCCTCCTCCTCCTTCAAGTCACACCCACTGGTAAATTGCCTCTCCCTTCCAGTCATGTTCTTTCTCTTTTACCCCCTCGTCCCCGGCTGCAGTCACAGCTCATGATCCTCATCTGTCCTCTTTTGCACCAAAGCATTTATTGAAAAGGGTGCAGCGCCGAAACCAAAGCTGATCCTAAGTGTTTATAGAGCATCCAGGGCCGAGGAAATCCTTCTCACGTTACTCCTGCTCTAACATGCTGACCTTTACTCCTGCAGTCAGAGAGACGGCACATCCTTCAAGCTACTAGAATTGACCGAATGATAAATAAGGAGACCATATCAGCACAGATGTCTTTTTTTGTTGCAGATGCTGACTGGGGCAATATGAATAATATTAAAAAATGACACAGTGATATAGTCAGTTTGTCACTGAGAGGGACAGAGCAGAGCTATGCCCTCATGAGTCAAAGGCGCTTATTTCTCCCCCTGAGGAACAATATGTTCTGATTTGTAGCATTTGCTTCTTGACAATGCGCCAAAATGGAAGGCATGATTTAGCTTCCAGGGGTACTTTGAAAGACCAAAGGCAGTATTTTTCCCTGAGTGCTCAGCAAGCTGCCATTTTCCTGCTTTTCTCTCACCCTGCAATCTTAAAATTGCCAGAACAATGGGGTAACACTAAGGTTTAACTCTAGTGCTAATCACACTTGTTCAGTCTCAGGGCTGCAATCATGCCGGCGCTCATCTGCAAAAACGGATAAGGCATTTTCATTGTTTTCTGAAAGACGGAGCGGAATGAGGAGGGGAAAATGGCATCCTGCTATTAAGAAATGTTTCCATGGCTCGTTACTCGCTTCCTTTTCTTAAAAATCACCATAGAGACAAAAAAAGTTATATCCAGCTGATTTTCAACTGGATCATTTTTCTCAAACTCAGCCATGTGCTACAGCTGCCTGATTGATCACATATTTGTGGGAACCAAATGCGAAAGTGGTCAAACAAACTAGCTTTTTATTGTATTAACAAGCCTAGCTAAAAACAAACATCAGCACAAATGAGCGGTCTCAGCTGCATCTACTGGTTCTGTAATGTGCCCTGGCAGCGGTACTGGAAGATTCTCGAAGTAGAGCCCGCGTCTGGCACCGCTCACTGGCAGCAATGATTTACAACAGCATTTAAGTGAATCTAATAAGGAGAGTGAATGCTTCCCGTCGATTTGGCATGGCCCGTGCCTGGGCCCTAATCATTCAAATATTTTGGCAAAAGGCAATACCCCACTCCTCTCCAAGAGAAAATAATGAGACACGGAGCTCTTAATCACAGCAGATCCGTTCACATAAATGAAAAGAGAATCAAAAGCATTCTTTACCGAGGCAGCCCCCTCTCTGCGTCCAAATGAGCAGACAGAGGGCCAGATATGTGAGATGGAGATTTACCCGGGAGATGGAGCAGATTTTCCATGATTCCTGCAGCTCTGTCTGGCAGACTTGAAATTAAAACTGGAGGAAACAAGCTTTGTATGGATTTTTATTTAAAATGTTTAAACTAACTACGTACATCCACTCAAAAGTTGAAACCAGATATTTACATACCCAACATTGAAAGACAAATACGCACACCACTCCTTAACATTAAATGTGACAAATGCTTGTCTGTTTTAGATTTTGAAGGCTTTGTACACTTCCTAACTTACAATATTTGAGTTAAATGGAGACCCAACTCCTGGTGCAATAAATGCAAAACCCTAAACACACTTCCTTTTCTGACAGCATGAATAAACTAAACTGAAACCATCCAGGATAAGAGAAGGCGAATGCGAAATCTCCACATTTCCTTGGTTCTTATTCAAGTTTATACGTTAGGTGTGAAGGTCCCATCTAAGTTTGTTTATTCAATTATAATATTAACAGCACAAAATCCTGTCATATCTTTCAGGAAGGAGACAGATTCCCGTGTCGTAAAGATGACGAACTTTATTGCGAACCACCAGAAGAAAAGAAAATGAACTTGTATGTGCTATTATACCTCAAAAAAAACAGATAAAAGTCCACCTTACTGTTTAAAAATGTACTCAGGGAGAAATGCATCCATTTTTTAGATGTCCTATAATCAATTGAAACTAAAAGAAAGGTATTTTGACCTTTTCCCATCAGAAATGTGGAACACAGGGGTGGCGATAACATGTGGCTGTGTTCTGCTGTAGGAGGAACTGTTGCACTTCGTGAGGAAAGAACAACATCTAAACACACCAACTTAAAAATGGGTCTTTCAAATGGACACTGACACAAAACTAAAGGGACTAAAGGACAACAAGGTCAGTGTCCTGAAGTGAACATCAGAAAGGTTCGATCTAATGCTACAGATAATCTGCTTGCAGAGCTGAAAAGTTGGTTGTTAGAATGATGACCTGCAGACCTCACCAATGAATAGGCTTATTGTGAGAAGCCTCTGGGACAAAACCTAGAATGTTTGACCCAAGTCATCCAGTTTAAAGGTAATTCTAGCAAATCTTTCTAAACAATTGGGTGCTGATTAATTTGACACTTATGAAATAGATTTTTTTTAAAATCCCAACTGACCTGAAACGGGGGAAGTTCAGTCTGAGGTAATTTCCGACAAATAAAAAAATAAAACAAAATAAAGCTAGGAACTTTGTATATATTTTCTGACCCGTTTCAGGAAATCATGGCCTATTTTATGTTACTTAGGCACTCCCGCACACTTGTTCTGTCACACCTAAGATGCTTTCTGCAAACCCACGCGGAAGCTCGTGGAAGCTCTGACACCTCATCCAAACTCAATAATTCACAGCGCCTTTACTTGCCAACTCTTCCCACTGCCAGTCTGAAGTCCTTCTGAAGCCCTTCTGCTTGCTGAGACAGCGCTCTAACAAACGATGCTGTCAGTTAACAAGATGGAAAAACATCCTGTTAATTTCTTCTCTCCCTCCTTCCCTCCCCTCCTTGGCTAGGAATCTTGATGTGCCGAGACGAGGGCTGGATCACAGCTTGCCTGGGGGAAGCCTGATACAAGACAGGCTGCCGCTGACATGATGAGCCTCGAGACTGCTGGCACATTCCTGTGATGTCACTTCCCCCCTCTCGACAGCTCTGACACCCCGGCGCAGGGTTCTGGGAAAACAAGGGAAAGAAGGAGCCGCTGCTGCTGGTGGAGGTGGGGATTGCGGGGCGGGGTGGGGCTTGATGAGAAGAAACATGGGTACATTGACTGCGCGTTTTTTTTGTTTTCTTTAATGTTCTCGCTTTTATCAGCAGTCGGAGCTGTCACCAGTAATCACAATTGGAGTGAGGAGCTGCAGAGAAGATAAGCCCAGCCTGTCAGTGCCGCATCCTCTGCCACAGACATATGCTGGTGCTCTCTGTCTGTCTTTATGCATGATGCCATTCTCCCCAGAGAGAGAGAGAGAGAGAGGAGGGAAGAAAAGCACAGAGAGGGGTGGATCATCCCGACTAGGAAGATGGAGGAGAAATAATCACATCTCGTCCTCACAAGCACCGGGGTGTGTTTCTTGCATCCCATTTATCACAATTGAAAGCTATTTCATAGAGCAGGTATTTATCCCCCTTAAACAGCTACTTACCTATAAAATTGGAATTTTAAATGATTGACAACTCAGAATAATGCATAAGTGTAAAGTTTAAGGTAAAGGATTTTTTATTATTGGTAAAAACCTGACATGCATATGTTTCCAGGCCTTACTCTGATACCTCAAAATCAAATCAAACAGGTGCCAGACTAAAATAATAAATTGCTATATAAATGGAGTCTGTAAAAGGCCTCAGAGTTTGTTGGAAAACAGCTGTGAACACATAGAATCAGACCAGCTGACATCCCAAACTGTCTTCATCCAATCAGGAGACAAAGACATCATTAAATATGAAGTAATGCCTTAGTTGGGCTAATTACAAATATAACGCACACTTTGCAGTTATTTCTTGTGGAACAACTTTAAAATAGTGCTTGATTTCTGAGTGGGGGTTGGTCAAGTGTTGGTCTACTGTGGTATAGAACTGTATGTTTAAGAGTTCATTGAGTTGTTGATATAATAATTTGAGTAACTATAGTTTTGTAAAATAAAATTTGTTAACTCACTAAACCTTCTGAACTAATTCAGAACTGTAGCCATGTTTCCATCACTATCACATTACAAAATGTTGATGAAAAAAGCCAAAATTGCAAATTATTTCCTCAATTTCTAAAAAGAAAAAAGGTTTTAACTCTCGCTTGAGATAGATTTAGGCTTTTCTTTAGAAGGTTTGATGCTCTGGGGGGGGTGGAAACACATTAACTGAATAGGTTCTGATTAAGCAAACTTATTTGAGTGTTTCTTGATTATTATAGCCACATGTAACATTGTGATTTAAACAAACAAAAGTACAAGTCATTTTTTCCTTTTTCCTTTTTTTTGCAACAGTTTAAACGTTCGCTCTATATTCAGATGAAAATAAAAGAAATGGATCAAAACAAATCTGCAAAACAACCAAAAATGATCAAACATCACTTTACGATTAAACTGACTGTGTTTTGTTGCTGTTCCCATTTTTTCCCATCCTGCAGCCATTAGCAGGCCGCTTCTCTGCTAATAACTGTCACAACAATCTGCAGAGATGAAGACAAATGTGGTCTTGTGTCAAAGCTTGTGCGGCTTATTTTAGGACTCTGAAGCATGATCATTGCAGAGATGAAAGGTAATTACATGCACGGTTAACACGGAATACTTCCGTGGCATCATATGCATGACAGGTGGCGTGCAGCATATAAATAATAGAACTCGAGGCAGTCAAAAGTCGCCGGGCATTTGGTTACCAATTATCCTTCTCTTGTGAGCATTAAAGCAGTGTGTAGTGTTTACCGTAAGCAGACGTAATTGAATAATAAACCCTCGTCCCACCTGTTCACTGTGTAAGGGAGACGGCACTTTGGTTGGGATAAATGAGCTGTCCTCACCCTCAATTTTCCTGTTCCTCCCTTCGCCTCCACTTCTCCCGCTCTGACAATAGGGCTCAGAGGCAATAGCCATTAAAATAATGTGGCCTAACCTGAGCAGAGGTTAACCAGCTAATGTCCCACGTACAGCTCCTTTGTGGACATGAATAATGCAGATCAGGTTTCTAAACAAGCACACAAATGGCTCTATATATCACACAGGTCAGGGCAATGTTATCAGGCCCCCTCCCTAGCTTCCTAACTCTATGTCTCTCTTGTGGTACTGGTTTCATAGGCAGGGCTTGGGTAAAAATGCACGTCAACGCCATATTATTATGTTTAGACATTGGCATTGCATTGTTTGGATTGTTTTATATCAACAGTTTACATGAATTGTAAGTCTTTTTGTAGTTATGTTTACATGTACATATGCATATATATATATATATATATATATATATATATATATATATATACGTGGCTCTGGCGAGATCCTTATCCAGGGCAAGGAACCATGTGGTTCTGGAACATGGTTGCAATGTATACGGATAGAGAGTGAGGAACTGTTGGAATGGTGCTACTTCAGTACCCCTAGTCAGCAGGGCTACAGTAAAACACTGTGGGAAAAATGGATGCTTCAACACCCACAGTCTAAACTAACTGAGAAACATGTAGCAGCTCAGTATCCAGAAACAGCAATTGTCTACAGACACATGTAAAGCAACACATTCAAGCCTCAAGAATACCTCAGGAAGATAGCGCCTTGTGCTCAAGTGGTCATTGAATATCTCAGACGATTGAAATGGGACGAAAAAGGTCTAAGTGAATAATTATATTTGGAAAGATTCCTGCCAGGGTTGTTTCACCAGTAAAGAGCTAGAAGTCAAGTCAAGTCAAGTCAAGTCAAGAAGCTTTTATTGTCATTCCATCTGAGTACCAGTACACAGTGCAATGAAATTAAGTTCCTCCGGAACCATGATGCAACATGGAACAACAGTACAATACATTAGACAACAAAGTGCAACGTACAAAAGAACCAACAAAACTAAAAACACTATAAAACATATAAAACAATAAATAGAATAAATACATTAGAAATAAGACAATTTAAGACTGGACAGAGCAATACCAATATGGTATAATCTAAAGTAAGTGGAGAGTATTAGGTGCAGAGATATAACATACTGTAACATATAGAACATACATAATCACAGCAGTTACTGAGGTTGAAATTTATAGTTCTTATAGAATGGAGTGAGCAGCAAATTTTGCCGATAGGTATGGAAATAATTCAGTCTCTGTGTGTTGAGTGTGTGTGTATATAGAGATGGTTGGGTTCAGTACAGTTCCGTTTAGTTCAGTACGTGGTGGTGTGGATGGCTGGTGTGGGGGATTGGGGCTCAGCTCCCCCTCTGTGTGTTGAGGAGTCTGACTGCCTGGTGGACAAAGCTGTTGCAGAGTCTGGTGGTGGAAGCTCGGATACTTCGGTATCTTCTGCTGGATGGCATCAGAGCGAAGAGACTGTGTGAGGGGTGTGTGGGGTCGTCCACATTGCTGGTGGCTTTGCAGATACAGCGTGTAGTGTCAGTGATGGAGGGGAGAGGGAATCGGATGATCTTCTCAGCTGTCTTCACTATCTGCTGTACTTTGCAGTACAGTCATGAGTCAGCAGAGTGAACAGCAGTGGACTGAGCACACAGCCCTGAGGGCCACCGGTGCTCAGTATGGTGGTACTGGAAATGTTGTGTCCAATTCTGACTGACTGTGGTCTCTCAGTCATGAAATGCAGGACCCAGTTGCAGAGGGAGGAGTTCAGGCCCAGCAAACTCATTTTTGCAATCTGATGCTGAGGGGTGATGGTGATGGTGTTGAATGCTGAACTGAAGTCGATGAACAGCATTCAAACATAACTGTCCTTGTTGTCCAGGTGGGTGAGAGCCAGGTGAAGTGCGGTTGCGATGGCATCGTCTGTTGAACGGTTTGGATGATACGCAAACTGCAGTGGGTCCAGCGAGGAGGGGAGCTGGTTTTTGATGTGCCTCATGACCCGCTTCTCAAAGCACTTCATGATGATGGGAGTAAGTGCAATGAGACAAAAGTCATTGAGGCAGGAGACTGGGGACCTCTTAGGCACAGGAACGATGGTGGTAGACTTGAAGCGTGTTGGCACGACAGTAGTGCTCAGAGAAACGTTGGAGATGTCTATGAAGTCATCTGTGAGTTGTTCTGCACATCCTCTGAGCACTCTACCAGGTATGCTGTCTTTTCCTGGGGCTTTCCGTCGGTTCACTCTGTGTAAAGTTCTCCGCACGGCAGCTGAATACAGGCGCAGTACCTGGTCGTTTGGAGAAAGTGTGATCTTCCTTGCCGTCGTGCAGTTCTGTGATTCGAACCTTAAGTAGAAGTTGTTCAGCGCATCTGGAACGGGGGCCCCACTGTTACAAGCAGGTGGAGGTGTCTTGTAGTTGGTGATGGTCTGAATGCACTGCCACATGCGCCGCGTGTAAGCAGTGTCTTGGAAGTGGGCGTGGATTTTCTTGGCATAGGTGCGCTTCACCTCTCTGATGCCACGGGAAAGCTCGGCTCTCGCTGTTCTGAGGCCTGCCTTGTCACCTGACTTGAAGGCTTTGTCCCGGGTTCTAAGCAGCCCACGCACCTCTGCAGTCATCAACGGCTTCTGGTTGGGGTGAGTTGTGATGGTTTTGGAGACAGTAACATCATCAATGCACTTGCTGATGTAGCCAGTCACTGATTCAGTGTACTCCTCCAGGTTGATGGAGTCATCAGATGTTGCAGCTTCTCTGAACATGTCCCAGTCAGTGTTTTTAAAACATTCCTGAAGAGCAGGGATGGCTCCTGCAGGCCAGGTTTTCACTTGCTTCTGTTCTGTTTTGGCAGGTCTGATGAGAGGTCTGTATGCTGGGAGGAGCATCAAAGAGATGTGATCTGAGTAGCCGTAGTGGGTGCGGGGCTCTACTCTGTACGCACCGGGAATGTTTGTGTAAATAAGATCCAGCACGTTAGCCCCACGGGTTGGAAAGTCCACATGCTGGTGAAAGTTGGGTAGCAGAGCCTTCAGGTTACTGTGATTGAAATCACCAGCAAAAATAAACAGTCCGTCAGGGTGTGAGTTCTGGAGTTTACTGATGGCAATGTACAACTCGTTCAGAGCAGCGTTAGCATTAGCGCTAGGTGCTACATACACTGCTATGATGTATACAGTGTTCAGTCCCCTCGGCAGATAAAACGGTCTGGCTCTGACCACGTTAACCATGTTTCCGTGAAAACGAACTGGGTTGTCCTCTGGATGCGGAGATAGTCCAGTTTGTTCTCCAGGGAGCAGACGTTAGTGGGCAGCTTGGATGGGACCGCCGGCCGGCTGGAGTTAGCCATTAGCTTAGGCTGGACTCCGGCTCTCTTGCCGCGCTTCCGGCTCCTGGCGCACCACTTGCAAGGAGCTCTTTTCCTGCCTGCCGGCTCTGGAAACACTGCGAATCTTAGCAGGCCTAGCGCTAGCAACTCCGCTCTTAGACCGTCTGCAAGCGCTATTTTTGGTAGATTTTGTACATTTAGGAGGGTCTGCCGGTCGTATGTGTGGGTGTTGGTTGCTCTTCTAACAAACTCTTTCATGATTGCGAGTTCAGGACGGGTTTTGGCAACATATAAACACAAAAAAGCACCATTCTTTGTTCTCGGAGTGGCCGCTGCGACTGATCGCGGCGCCTTAGAAGATGAACCGATAGAAAGAGCCTGGTGAGTGAGGGTAAACAGGGTCACTATCTTCCCACTAGAGAAATGGCGTCCACAGGTACCGGGAGGAACATCCAACATCTCAGTCCAGAAGAGTGTAGTACTAGAAACAGATTAGATGCTGGGAAAAATCTGCAAACTACCAGTGTAGAGATTGTAGGTTGGGAGTTTGATTCCAGCTTTAATCTGTAATCTGTTGATGGAAATGAAGATAGCTATCTATAGTTGCATTTTGGTGTATGAATGCAGTAATAACTGTTATTGGGTGAATGTTGCTTATCTGTGAAGTGCTAGAAATAGTTGATAGTTATAGAATGTACTCTTCACTTTCATTCTGAGGTGTCGGATATATAACCTACATTTGTCAAATAAATCCTTCGATCACAGGAAATCTGTGAAGTTTTGCTAATCAGGTACAATTAGCAGAACCACATCAAAAAATGATTATTTTCCTTCCTCCAGGTTCTGCAAACTCATCCATGAATCCTAAGCCTGGACAGGTTCCTGGGAGTCGAGTCGCAGCAGCAGTCAGAGGGAGGATGGTGTTTTTGATGGGGGAGGCATGGGAGTTTAGTTCACACAGAAAACTAACCCGCCTCATTTGTCAAATCTAGTATGCGCTCCCACATACTCTATCAAACAAAGCCACTGCTAGCACACAAAGTCATTTCCCTCTCTCCCAATTACAAATGAGTCCATTAGTGTGTCTGCTGTGAGGCCTGTGCTGTCTCCCGGTAATGGCTTGTGAGATTTCCATCATAATCATAATGGCTCCCAAAGCAGCCATGAGTGCAGATGGAAGGTCGCTCATAGGTAATGAGCTATCTCACCACCCAAAGGGCACGTCTTCTGCTTTGTTGTTTGGAACTGCACGTCTATGACTGGTTTTGTGCTACATGGACTCTTATGGTATGTTTTTTGTTATGCATGGAAATGTAGGAGAGGATTTGGGAACAAAATAAAGCCTGGCACTGATTAAAATCACTAAATTGGTGTCTTGGCTTTAACTGTAGATGTTAAATCCCACTTCTCGAGCCAACACACGACAGGGAACACCAAATGTCAACCGCACATTAGTTTGCATGTTGAATTCTATCGCCCTCCCCTGGTTTGTCTAGCCTTTCCAACTAGAAATATCATTAGACCTAGCAATGTCAGTATGACTCACCGCTTGCCATTTAAAACACGTCACAATCTTTTCTCTGGCCTTAGACTGCAGCAGCAAGATCATCTGCATCTTCTGTCAATTATTCTCTGAATACCAATCTCAGTAGAAAATAAACATTTTTTTTTATTGCATGTCTCTGCACTAGTGAGCTGGCTGTCCTCACAGCCACGGGGCATCTGGGTCTGGGTGGAATGAGCCGACGAACGGCTAGCTTATGCTTAACTGACCTGAGGGCTTTTGCGCCGTTGTAATTCGGGTCATTTCAACGAGGCATTGTCATGTATTCTTCTGGCTTTATGAAGGCCCCTGTTTGCCTGAGTCTTTGGTGTCTGCTTGTACAAACAGTCATATGAGCAGTAGATGGAGCAGGATCTCACCACACTCATCCTCAGAGGATTGAAGAGGAATATCTGGGATTATTGAGCATTGCTAGGTGAAGCTACCACTCACAGTGAAGTTGTGTACATTCCTTGTCCCCTTTTTTCACTCAAACTGCTTATATTGTATTGTATTGTATGGTATTGCATTGTTTTGTATCGTTTTGTAGTAATACAGAAGTTTAATTCTGATGAGACTTAAACAGGTGTCTCTCAATGCATAATTAAAATTGTGTAATAGGCAGGTATTTAAAAACAATGTGATATATTTTTAAACGCTATTGTTGTTTTTACAACAATCAAACATTTCTTTAGGTTTCCCAAAAAGGTTTTTGTCATTTCTGCCAAAATTCTCTTTGGTTATGAGTTTTTAAAGTTGGAAGTAAGGAACTATCATCATTATCTTTAGCTTCAGTATCAGATTCATATCCATAATCCAAAACGTTAATATCAAGGGGTGTAAATTACTTTAATTGGGCAGCCAGGGAATCTTTTATCGGGGGTCAGATCATGGTATACATTGTTTTGCATTTGAACCACTTTGCATGAATGTTGCTACGTGCAAAACAAACACAATTTGCCTCTTAACAGTATTCTAAACCCAATGTTCTGATTTCTTTTGCTTGGACTTTGCATATTGAGGATCCAATTAAGTTTTACTTCACATTGTTAGTTTGTTGGTAATTTCCTTTTGTTGGATTAATTGTAGCGACTTCTAACAATGATTCCGTTTTGTAAAAAAAGTAACTTTAAAAGACTATTTACAATATACCTAGTAGATTCCCCACATTTGCTTTACACTATAGTCACTTATTAATGTTGGAAACACGGTGGTTAGACCCTTGGATCAGGCCTGCCTGTTCCCTCAAGCTTAAAATTTCAAAGACTAGATCACAAACATCCTGCTGTGCAGAATCAAAATTAGTGGGGTATTTACTGCACATGTCGTCTGTTTTACATGAGGCGTCGAGTTGCTTTAATTAAATATACGTAAGGGTGAGCCACAATTCTATAGTAAAGTTTATCCTCTCCTGAGAGGTTCACCATATCGCTTAGGTTTAATTTGATATCATTCATAGGCAAAATTCCTAGCTGTTTGATTTATCCCTCATTACATGGCTTCCTAAGGCTTCTGTCATCCTACCTTAATAATTCATTCATCTCCATAAGCTTTCCTCTGTGCCAATTTGGCCTTGTGTAATCTAGGTAAGACCGCTTATCACTTCATTTTAATCATCCAGCCCTGTCCAGTATCTGGCCCTAGAGAATCAGAACAAAGGTATTTGGATGTGTTCAGACTGAGCCATAAAGAATGAATAAATACACAATGAAATGCCATGCAGCTGTTTCCATTTCACACACTATATTTAAAACATTAGTGAGCATTAGCTAAATATGTTTGCAGCTTTATTGCTTACGCTCCTTTCGGGGTAGATCAAAATCGACAGGCAATTTTCCACCATGAGTCACTGATGTATTGCCGCTGTGAAAGGAGAGACACTTAAAAGCATTTAGATGGTGCCTTGCTGCACACAACAGCCTCATAGAGGCAGACAATGGCTTAGCTTAATAAGAACCCGAATGGATCCCATGAGTGGAGGACCCATCAGGATGGGGAATTTCATTTAATTTCCCCAGGGCCATCTATGTCTTGTACACATAATTAGAGTCCAACGTGCAATGCTCCTTGTGTTTTGTCAATAATCCCCCAAGGAGCAATCAGAACAAGGGTTGGACATGCCTCTGTGACCTGGACTACCTGCAGCAAGCTTAGCCACCTAATTACATTCCCTCTAACGAGCAGCGTGGCGGTTGAAAGGAAAGGAAGTAGGAGGGGTTAGGAGACTCGGTCGGATCCACACTGTAGACAGACCCTCTGCAGGGCTCCTGAAATCATTGGAGTGATGTGGTTTGTGTCTCCATGAATGTTAGGACCTCAAACTTAAGATAACCTTGTGAGTTAATCTAAAGCCTCTGGTGGGTAACAGCAAGAGATCAGATCTACAGTCACAGAAATTAGCTTCAGAGTTTAGGAATCAAGGAATCAAGGAATTTTATTTGTCATCACATCACATGTGGTACATGAGGTGGGACGAAATTCTAACCACACGGTCCAGTTTACTTCTATAGAGTTTAGCTAAACTGAAATCATCTGATGATCTATTTAAACTGGGGATGCTCCGAGCAGCTTTTATGCTGTCGCCCTCCGATTCCAATCACTAACGCTGATCGCTAAAAGCAATAACATGCTGGGTGTCCCCCTGGGTGTTTTACAAGTGGTGGTCCTGCTAGGTTTGTTTGTCCACCGGGGGGGGGGGGGGGGTAGACCTATTGTGCTGTCCCTGACCCCGAGCATTTTCCCTGACATGGTCCCTGACCCTC
>JAVLVB010000868.1:1459208-1518941 GCA_032876305.1 Orestias chungarensis | reverse complement strand
ATGCTGAGGGTATATATGTTTTTTCCAGTGCTATTCTCGCATTACATGTGAATAGAATTAAATTATTTCAACAGAATTGACTAAAAACTAATTATTCTGACAAACCTTATTTATAATTTATGGAAAATGATCAAAAGCTTCTTCTGTACATGGAAACATACCCATATAAATAAGTTTTGATAAAAACAGGGTCAAATATGTGGTTTAAATTATTGCTAAAGCATTGTTTTTGACGTTTTTGAAAGAGAGTATGGCTTCTGTCTTTCTTGCTAAGGGATAATGATCAAAGCATTGGTACAATAGGTATCATCCTTTCAAACTGGAAGAAGTACTGTAAATAAATCTGCCGGCAAATCACAAAAATTATTATAATATTAATGTCTCTAATGGAACAATAGAGTGAATAACACTATAATTTTAACATGCAGCAATTTGATAACCGGCAATTTTTGTAATGTTCTATGGAAGATATTGCTTATGATAATAGCCATTAAAACCCTACTATTACATGTAAATAATACTAAAAACAAACCAAATACCAAGTTAGTGCTTCACTTGAATAAATAACAGCACATCCCTGGAAGCCTATTAACCTGGTATAAATACTTTCACACAACAACTCTGGGTTTACCACCCAGACAGAAGCTGAAAGAAGTCTAAACGTGTTTGTGTTCATGAAACCGTTACCTGCGAGCTAAGGCTGCTGTGTGGCAACAGAGAAGCGGTCAGTTTGGAGGTGGGCTGCCTGCAAGAATCATCGTCTTGTCAAAAGGGCAATGAAGGGGCAGAGGGTTTGTGCAGGTTAGGCGGCCCTTGACTGATATTCAGCGAGCACAGTCAGAAAATGTAACCTTTCTCGGCAGGGAGAGAGAGCGGAGACTGAGAAACAATGAAGGATGAAGACGGAGGGGGAGAGAAACCAACATAGGTGACTGCATAGCACCAGGGAATATTAGTACTTTTTTCTTTGCTAGTGTTCTGTTTCCTAAGACACTGGTTTGAACCCAAGGTCTTACTCCATGCATTATTAAAGACTGGTAACTGGCAACGCTGCCTCATAAATAGAGATGAGGACTGACACCCGAGCAGCCAGGGTGCTGCGTACTTTTGATCGGTCACAGACACAACGGCCATAGCGTGACCCGAAGGTTTCTGCGCCGCGGCACCCTCCTCCACCCAGCAGCTCTCAGCTCTGTGAACCTGGCAGACTCCACAGTATGAGACTGGCTCTTAATTCTGAAAATGTTAATTAAGACTGGGACGGCACGTTCGAGAAATTTTTCTTCAAGCTACTGGATCAATATTAGTAACAGTGTAAAATTGAAGCAAACGCTAAGAAGGTTTTTGCCCTAGTTACCAAAAGATCATAAGAAAAACTTCATTGGATTCATGAGGCTCACAAGACGAAATCATACAACGTATTTGGCTCACAGAAACAAGCTGAGTCTTAAAGGATATTTTTGGAAAAATAAAAATGTGCATGTCAAGGTTTGCTTTTTTCACAAATGCAAACTGATTTAGATGCATTTAGATAACGAGGAAGTTAGGAAATTTAATCATTTTAAATAATGCATTTGTAAATAACCACATTAACTGCTGTTGGCTATAAGCTGCAGAATGACTTCTGCATTTGTTCAGTGCTAACAAAAAGCTACAAAGTGACTTTAGCCTTGTTAGTTAGTTACAGTTAGCCATGTTTGGTATTAACTCCTTTTCTACCACAAATGCTGAAAATGACCAATTTTAAATCTGACTTTTTATTGAGACGTCTTCATTAAAGAACGATTTCCCTTCTCACTTCAAAATTAGTCTCAAACGTGCCTTTCATGGATGTCATAAGCAGCTGAATAAAAGGATTTTACTCTTCTTACTGTAATAGTCCGACTTAAATATCTAGTTATAGCTAAAATAAAATCTTTGACCTAAGTGTTGAGCTCCTGTTTAAGGCCAATTGTATACATGCTTTAATGTGATGTGCAACTAAACATTAGACGATCAGGTCCAGGAAAAAATGGAAATGCTTCATTTTCTTTCCACCATAGCGAACATCTTCGTCAAAGAGCATCTGTATGGCTTTTGTTGCTGATGGAATTATTTTCTGTTCTCAGCTTGCACTGGGAATTGAATCACTGCCTTAGAAGCATGATGCACTGCTGTGACTGTTTTTTTCCCCATCCATTCAATTTCAAGGACTTGGCACCCTTGTCCTATTCAAACATGTGCATTATTACATTTTATTGTTGGCCATAAATGAATGGGGAGGTAGAGCACTCTAGAGGCAAGTGTAACGCATTAGGGCTTGTATAATATCACGTCTCAAGGTAAAAGCTATACCCCGACATTGCCGTGTTTCACCACCAACATCTATTCCGCAAGCTATCACAAAGAATCAGGAGGCAATCTAAAAGGCAGTAGTGATGCTTTTTATAGATGCGGAAACATTTGCTTGACTCTATTCTACCTGCTGCTTTATTTCTGCCTTCCTTTCCATCCTAAATAGATAACTTTCAGCATAAAAGATTTTAGATAAATTAATTACTAAATCAATGGATTACATAAATTATCCACACTAAAACAGTAATGCTGCGTATAATATTGATAAAACAAAGGGAATATAACTGTTTTTGATCTTCTGTAGGCTAAATCAAAAACTAAATGAAAGTTATTATTCAGTTAAAATAATCCATAGGTTTTAAATCATGTAAAAAAAAAGTTTTGGATGGGAAAATATGGTTATAATGTATAAAGAACTCTACAAACCATACCAATAGTAGATAACAATGGGGAATTAATAGTTTAATCTACATAACCTATGTTTTATTTACCTATGGTATAAATAACCTTAGCTGATTTGTCTCTACCTTTCCAAATAAATTCAGCCTTAAAACATTATAATTTCAAATAATAAGTTCTGGTCTCATATGGAAAATTACCTGGCTCACAGTAGCATATTAAATGGTCAATAAAGTAAACATGACTGAAAAGATAAGAGAGGAGAGTCAAACTGGTGTGGTCACTTTAAGAACACCCTGATGGGAACCTTAATGAAACCAAGGTGACATGTACATAAATGATCTATTTACGGCAGCACAGCCAGTTGTGTCTGTAGATTTATTACCCACGTTTATGTTTGTTTGAGGTGTAGAAGTTTATTTTCCCTATGACTATATTAATATAATGTTTGTTTGATTTTAGAATGACGTAGGAGCAGAGGTGTGGACTTGACTCACATGACTTGGACTCGAGTCCGACTCGAGTCATGAATTTGGTGAATTTAGACTTGACTTGAGAAATACAAATAGACTTGGACTTTAACATCAGTAACTTGTGACTTTACTTGGACTTGAGCATTTTGACTCGTAAAGACTTGCTATTTTACTCAAAAACTCACTGAGTTTCTTTTGACATTTTGAACATGCATATTAAACATTTAAAGCTTACACAGGCACACATTCTAAATAATTACAGACTAAGACTCTGAATCATTTTTTTAAAATAAACATGTTCTGTATCTTTTCTTACTTTATTTATACATTTCCAACCACAATGGAAGTCCTGAACACAACTCTGGGTAACAGTGAGTCTATTTTCTCACGGGCATGTCACTGCAGGGTTAAGATGCTTCCGCTTTGATCTCACTCTTACCCTGATACGCTGCAGTGTCAGAACTGTGCATCGGGTTACACACTATGAAGGGGGAGAGATTCTAATCAGTAGACAAGCTATATTTGTGTGTGAAAGACTGTCTAGAGCAGGCGCGCCCAACCTTTATTGTCCCAAGATCTACTGTTCAAGTTGCCAACCTCCTGAGATCTACCAGTCCAGTTTCAACATCGCAAACCCCCACAGATGGTTTCCAGCCTGCAGTAACGACCCTCACAACACGTCTGGTTGTTGTCATACAACCATTAGACATCGCATCACAAACCTGCCCTCTCTCAAACACACACACACACCAATCTGCATGATGAGCAACAGCCATAACTGACCTTAATATGAACCAAACAGAAAAATAAACCAGATAAAAAACAGGTAGATCTCTGTTTGAAGAAAGGAAATCACTTCCTACCTTAGTGGGAAACCTGGCACTGGGAGGAGGAGGAGGCTATCTTTTCGTACCGAACCGATTACTGATTACTTCACTTAGTTTTAACTTTATCAAAGCATTTTTGGGCAGCAGGGGAATTCATAATTATAAAATTTGGAAGGAGACAAGATTGCTAACATATCACTGAATGTATACTGGCTACTGACCAAATTGGGTTACATAACATGGGAGAATGTCTGCAGTGTTTCATAACATACAAAAACCTTAACAGAGGTAAAAATACCTATTATAAAAAAGAAAATATGTTGCTGTATATGTTTCGATTGAAGACCTGTGATGAATGCTTAACTTTTGTAGAAGATATAATTATAATTTTAGCTTTCATCCAAACTTAGTTGATTGTGCTTGTAGTCTGAGAACTTTTATTTATAATTCACTGATTAAAATATTCATTTAATTGAAACCGTTTCTCGTTGAAATCAGATTACATGACAAAATAACTCAATTCTGCAAAAATAAATGACCAAACAAGTTATTGTAAAATATGTAAAATGCAAAACAAGCTTTAAAATAAAGAACCACTTTTACTATTTACTACGAATACTATACTATTTCCGTATTTTTACTATACCCGCACTTTAATACCGTATATTCCTATTTTATTTATTTTACTTACTTTACTTCGATTTTATTTATTTTAATTTTATTTTATTTTTTAACTTATTTTATCTATTTTAATATTAGCTCTTGGGTGGAATAGTACAGTGAGTACATAATTTCGTTCCACTTCATGTACCATCATGTATGTTGAATGACAATAAAGAATCCTTGAATCCTTGAATCCTACTAGAACTACTTACATATATGCATATACGCACGCACCCTACCTGAAAGAAAGACACACACACCCAGACACACACACACACACACACACACACACACACACACACACACACACACACACACACACACACACACACACACACACACACACACACACACACACACACACACACACACACACACACACACACACACACACTCTTCCCGGCTAGCACGGCGTTCCACAGCTTCTCCGTGATTTAGTCAATGTGCTGCGAGTTCTCCAGCGCCAGGTAGAACAGGTACGACACGCTGCCTCCGCCCGGCCCCGCTGAACAGTTCCAGCAGCCGGCACAGCTGCTGGTAGGAGCCCACACGGGCGTGACTGGCCAGAAAAAATTTGATAATTATTTTTTCTTTTTTTGTTGTTTTTTTGTGTGTTTATTTTAGAGGGTCTGAATACTCCCTAAATACAGCGTCAAAGTCGCTGAGTTGGCAACACTGACTTTCTGTCATGTCATAACAGGTCATAACCTCACGGTTGACTTGGGATCAGTCCGCGGTCTACCAGTAGATCGCGATCGACTGGTTGGGCAGTCCTGGTCTAGGGGGTGCCATTGCCAGCTGACCTGGCCATCCATCAGGCAGGGTCCAGCCAATGAGCTCTCTAGAACCACCCCCCTCTCTGCTCACCTACTTCCCCCAGCGAGGCTTGTGGGTGTGGAACTCAGCAAGGCCTGGAATCTCCACATTAATTTCTCATCTGTGGCGCCCTAATGAGCTCCGCCTGCCCGCCCACCTCTGACACCTTAGTGATTATCACACAGGGGGGTGGCCATTTGTCAAAGGCAAGAGGTGGCATTTACTCTGCTGACCTTGCTGCCAAGGAGACAGGAATCAAAATGTGGGAGAGGAGAGCCAATTAGGACAAATGAGGACAGGAAAGGAGAGTATTTAAAAGATAAGGGATGAATAAACGGTTACTGAAACAAATCCTCGAACATGAAAACAGAGTTTAATTCATGGAGATGCAGAAGTTTCCTCCAAGCCCATCCATCTTTGTTTGTCAGGAGTTCTTTAAAAACAAAGACAGAAAAACAAAATTTTAGGGTACATTTTTCTTCTTTTGACACAAGAAATTTAACTCCTAAAGGGAAATATTCCAAAAGAGGCAATTGTTTTTTCCCCCATTTTGTCTTTGAATAACGTCGTTGATATGATTCGGGGCTTAGACCGGGTGGTGTGCACCTCAGAGGGAGCGGGGATTTGCTGGTTATTGGATGGAAGGGAGCGGTGTAGGTCTGTGACACCCGCTAACCTTGGCCAGGACTACTGGGACTCTGGGGGTATCCATCAACATGGCAGCCCCAAAACCTAGGCTGGGGGAAAAAAGCCACAGAAGTTTGCAGGGGGAGGATGAAAAAGCTAGTAAAAATGTAATGTACTCCGCAGAGCGGTCATGTCATACTTGGTTATGGAAAATAATCCCAGATGCCTGCAGCGCTAAAATGGAGCTGTAATGTGCTCGCCTCCTAACCCGGCCTGACAGCCATGATGTACGACTACCATTACCGGAAAATATCACTTCAACTAACCCGTGATCCGGCTCCGCTAAGGGTCATATTATCCATGAGGAACAAATTACACTCCCCCAAAGTAAATACAAATTTCCTACACTGACTGGGTACAAAGCACAAAGAGGGGAGGGGACAGGCGGGAACGTTACCTATGACAACGCTCTGCAGAGTGACAAGGATGATAAAGTACATGACAAATCACTGGCTGACAGGGTACTCTAGTGCAATCAGCCTCAGCCTCGGCCTAGCGAGCATCCACTCAAGCCTGTAAACACTACTCTCTTCCTTTGGAGGGGTGCAAAACACATAATCTTCTAACGCTGACAAGTTGCTCTATCCTTTTTATTACTCATCCTTCCCACTGCGGTAAAAAGGGGGAGGGCTTGGTGGTCGGGGGGTGGGAGGAGGAGATAAAATGGTTTTATGTACAGTGCTACTGAGTGATTGAGAAACACAACTCTTGTGGTGTAATTGCCTGAGGGCAAACACAGCAAAACAATAAAGGAAGAGAAAGAGCAAATATATTCCCAGTTCAGATCTTTATTTTATGTCAAGGACAAACAGATTCCTCACGCGCCTCCAAAGCACCTCGGTTTCAATAAGAGCCGAGAGCCACAAATTACAGCTTCCTCTGCAGAAGCTTCATTAATAAGACGCGAAACACTTTCGGTATACAATTTAAAGCTAGTAGCTGCTGATATAAATAGCGCTTATGGAGGGTGTGGTTTAATATTTTGTAGGGAAATAAACTAAGGCGACAATGAGAGACTTTGCAGATCAGTTATGCCCGCGCGAATTCACACTACAATGTTTGAGTGACATTTTTAAGGTGCCACTTATGAAAGAGGAAAGTCACTTAAGCCTTAGCGAGTCTAGACAAAGAGGGTCTGAGAGCTTTTAATAACATTACAAAGGCAAAGAAATGTACCACTGTAAAAACTACTCAAGTGCCTGAAAAGGTCAAAATATTAGGCTATTTCCTATATTTATTGGTTTCTAACCTTTGTTTGTTAGTGTTCTTGGGCATAACCCTTTACTTACCTTGCCTACTATTGGCAGTCAGAGGTCACACTATTGCATAGCAGTCTCACTTGTGTCGGACTACCCCAGAGAAGTTGTAGCTATAATGTAGGAACTTGTTTGACTCTGTGTGGTTTCAGACACTACTAGGTAAAACATCTGTTACTACCTATTTTAATAGTTTATATATCCGAAACACATTAATATGCATTAATTCACACAATGGAAAGCATCTAAGCACAACCACAAACGACACTTACAATTTTCCTTATCTTATCTTTACTCAAACGGAAACAGTGAAACTTTCAGTCACTAAGGAAAACAGATTGCACTCCTGGATCGGCTACTTTACAAACACCAGCCAATGCGATGTCAAGTAGCATTATTCCTAGTTAAATTAGCTTTGAAAGTGCATAAATTTTCAGACGAGCTGTTCTGAAAATAGGTTGTAAAAAAGTATAAAACATTCTGTACTGGAGTTTATTATGTATCTCAAAACTCACAATGTTGGTCTGCTTGCTGTGGACAAGTAGACATGTTTAGCCAGTTTTTAAAAACCAGATCTCCAGAGAAAGAGATCTGTCTTCCTTCGTTTTAATGAAAATCCTATATCATTGTAGACAAAGAGTATAAGTCAGTGTGATTTCAAAAAATCCTCTGAAGAGGGTTCCATTAGAGGTTTTTAAGCCAGTACTAATGATAATAATGTCATTGCAATTGGACAAAGTGAACAACAAAGTGAACAAATGAATTAGGCCTTAATAGCCAATGATGCTCACAATAGAGAGGCACTATGTTAGCTGCTTAATATAATAATTACCTAATAAGTGGTTGATGCTAAAATGTAACATAAACACGAAAGGCAACCTAAGGTCAACCATCAGTACTTGTGCCACAGTTTGAAAAACACAGTTCTGCCCTGTCCATTGATCTATTCTGTCTGAGTGCAATGCTCTGCAGGTCTGAAAAGATAAGAACTGATGCTGTTAAATTATCCACAGTATGTTTCCCCCTTTCCAAACTCAGCAACCATTGCATTTTAAATGCCCATGCATTCCAGTGGAACTAGCATGGAAGCAGAGCACAGTCATCATTTACCTCAGTGGGACACAGTAACAATGTTAATGTCTCTGCAAATTATTGATGCACATCGCACTTTTATAGCACTAAGTAATGAGTTGACAGTTAAGATTTCAATTGATTATTCCTAATAGTCAGTTGCTGATTATGCTGACTCATTATCGCAGACCTTGTCAACAGATTCTTCAAGATGTGAATATAACACAGAGAACAAGTGCTGGCAGTGTATCTGGATGCACCTTGAAACTACACATGGATTTTTTTTATTTTTAGCTTTTTTAGTATGTCGTTCACCTAATAATGTAAAGATTTTCAGTTCGGATTGAACCCTTCAACTAGTCAATCTACTTCTGCCAAAACATTACTTTGTAAGTGTCCAAAGATTCTTACAAATGAAGAGACTAAAGTGGATTTTCAGAATAAAGGGCATAGAAATCTCATCTATGTGATTATAAAACACATAATTGTTTTGTCATGTTTCATCTAAGAACATTAAAACAGAGACCTTGGCTTTTCATTATCCCCTCTCAGACTGCTCTTCCCTATGCATGTGTAGGGACAGAAAACTAGTGGTTAGGAAGACTTTAACAGAAATGCTAATGATAATCCATAAAGAGCTAATAATGCCAGTGGTGTGTGACTAGTAGCTGCAGCGAGCCATTCCTCCACCTGTCTCCCAGAATGCTATTAACATGTCACGTTGGAGAGGGCCCATCCTACGGGTCACTTTATAATGAGCGAATGCTCTGGCTGTTTCCAGCTCATTCAGACATACACTCGCTCAGGATGGTCTGCGCACACCCTGAGATGTGAATAGCTGTCTCTTATCAGAGCCTGGCAGCTCCCTCCGACATGGGAGAGGCCTTCTACACCAGGCAGGACGTGATTTCTCCTGAGGACACTTTTTCTCCTATTTACTAATTCACTCCTCTGTTACTTTAATACACAATTAATCAATGACAGAAAGGTGTAGTCGGGGGTGTTCATCAGGAGCGTAACGTGAGCCACGGTGAATTAGTACAGTCACTGTGGGGATTACAGCTTATCATGCTTTCTCTCTCCCTCTTTTTCACTCCCTCTCTTTCTCTTGCTCTGTCTCTCTCTCTCTCTCTCTGCCTTCCTGAAACAAAGAGAAATTGCCACCGAGACAGGAGCAATTTAAATCGACAACACTGAGTAATGACTCAATTTGCTCCACAGTCTAAACACAACAAGCAAATGGCATTACTAAATCATTAGAGAGCATCTAGAGCTCTAGTTAGAAGTTAGTGGATGATGAAGCTGCTTTTAGAATCTTTAGGGTGCACTCAAACCTTAAAAACATTTATACCAGGCTTTTATTAATGCTTACCATTACTGGGATCCTGTGAATACTGAAGCAGTGATAACATTTCAACAATTTTGTTTATGGTCTGCTCGGTCTGGACAGCTGATGTATGTGGATGCATAGAGGTAGAGAGGACTGCTGGTGAAATACTAGAATAAGGGTATGACTAAACATGCCCTGTGTTTATAAGACATTCATGCTGAACTAAATCAGATGTGAAGCAGTATTTTATTCCAATGAGTTAATCACTTAAATTAAATTTAAGTACCATATGTAAATGTTAGAGGAAGGAACTTTAAAACAATGCCATTCGAATTGAACCTCTTTGACAAAATGGGTATCCTTCCAAAAGCTTGTTTGCTGGAATTTTTGGCCCATTCGTCATGGACACTCCAAAAAGTTAAGAAAAGTAATACAACCATCTCTCATAAACATCCACCACTCATTATTCTGGCAAATGACAGTACATCAACTATATTTTAGAATAAACATGATACTGTCTATTTCTAAACCTGCCACCCTAACATTTGGGGACATTTTTAGAAAAACCCATGACATGAACAATGGATGGTATAAAGTACAGAATTTAGGTATAGTAATCACCTAAAACCAACTTTAATTGAGCTTGTGCTATACTATGCTAACTCTTTGTCTGCATTAATGCATATTTACTCAGGACAGCATGTGAGATACCTGAAGTGGCTCCAACACATGGCAGGCAAGCCTACTTTCTGATTAAATCAGCTAATGATTGCCTGACCATTTGGGGTTACTCACACCCTGGTTATAGAATGATAAACGTATGATCATAGAGTACATGCCGATGGCTGTTAGGAACAAAAAAAAAAGACATTGACATAAAAGCTCAACTTACTTGACCTGTCTCCACAAATAAGGACATGGCACATTTTAAATCCTGCAATTCAATTATTACATGCTAGTGCAAAATGAGGGTGAATAATAAACAACAGTATCACAAACTCAGGTATTCATATTGAAAAGAATCCTGTGGCAGAAGTTACAGTATTAAAAAACATAATTATTAATTTCCTTTAATTAGAAAATACCAGAAGTGCAGAAAAGACAAAGGGTAAAAATACAGAAACTGCATGTCTAATTAAAATACTTCAGCAAGCGTTACGATTTGGCCCCAAAAAAAATTACAGCAGTCTCATTTAATCATCCCTTAAACCCTAAAACCAAGTTAGATTTAGATTCTGCTACTCATTAAGTCATTAATAATTAATGCGAAAGTAATTAAGGCCTTCTAGTACTTATTAAATTGATGTTTAATTCTAATTACATTAAATCCTCAGTTTTAAAGATGGTCTCATTTTGAATGTTACTGAGTGTCTTGATGCCTGCAGCACCCTCCCTAGCGTATGCGGAGAATAGAAAGCTTACCTTGTCGTCTTGGTCACTCTCTGTGTCACACTGCAAAAAACAAAACAAAAGACAAGGTAGAAATTAGAAAAAGCATTTACAAGTTCTTTGAATAAACAACAAGCTCCTCAAATGAAAGCCATATTTTTACTTAAAAGCAACTTATTGCATATTCTGAGCCACGGTTAAGGAATAATACCAAACCAGTTATTTACAGTACACAAGAACTCATTCGTTGAGAGCAGCTTCGGCCTTGTTAACACTGAAACCTGTGCGAGAACTTGACGGAGCTGCAAATTCAAACGCGTAGACTCATACTTCCATGATGAGAATTACTGCTTGAGGCCAGGAATGGCACAATGACAAGAGGAGGAAGGAACTTTGTAACGGAGGGAAGAAAAAGTGGCTGGATTTCATTTTTTCCTTCCAATTTCAATTTCAAGGTCCACTTAATTCTTTATCAACTAATTAGTGCGATGCTGGGTGACTGGCAGCCCTCAACGCTGTGCATATGGCTGAGGCGCACAGGAGCACTGGAGTCGGTAATGAAGAAGGCACTGGGGGGGATTGCGGGAAAGGGACTGGCACGGTGTGTGGGTTGGAGTGAAGGGGGGTTGTTGGGTGGCGATTAAAGCGAGTGTAAAGGAAGGGAAGGCGAGATGATTGACAGCCTAGAGAGTGAGCAACAGAAGGCCCTGCCTGTTATTTTTTTCTCCTTTATCTCCTTTAACTCAAAGGTAGCTGGCAGCCTCTGAGGCTGATCTGTTTCTCAGCCTGGATGGTGAAAAAAAAGGGGGCCTTGTGAGCTCAGCAGGAGCATTGCATCCAATTTACAGACCTGTCCCACACGGCCCCTGGGGCTGCCCGCGGCACACTGCCATGATGGTCAGCTCCAGCAGCTCATAAATTATGCAGAGGCAATAAACGCACTGGGCAAACACTCCAGAGCCGCTTTCCTGCTCCATTCCTGTCTTACTCTCTCGCTATCACCCACTGCTTTCCAGCCCCATTTTGAAGAGGAATGCGGAGGACCTGGAGCCCCGCAGCCTGTCAGAGCTGACAGCATAAATGTGGACCGTGACAGCTTAGTGCAGATCATCATTACACGTTAGCATGGTTGACACGATACAAAAATTCTGACTTGATAGCAATAACAGGAATAAAAGTTCATAATTGGTGAAAATTGGTTAAATTGCCGCAAAAATAAATTATGGAGGGGTTTGATGGTTTCTAAAAAATAACAGAAATATTCCTTCAGGAGCATGAAGATATTTTTAGTGTAGTAATTTTTCTGCCACAGCAATAAAACAGGTAATCACAAATTTAGACAAACATGACCCGAACAGTGTTATTTTCCAGCTAAAATAAGAAAATCTGTTAGTGTTAATGAGCTTGACAAATAATAACCTGATTTATTTTTTTAACTGGTTGTAAAACAAATCCAAACAGTCTGTATTAGCTAGAATTACAAACTGCTGAAGCAAGATGAGAGACATTTCTGTACATTTGGGCTTTGGTATTGTTGCTATAAAATCAATGACCAACATTGTATAAGACTGGTAGTGGTTCTGGTTCAGATGTTGCTGTTCTTGCTCAATTACCTCACTTTTTTGTCAGGAGAACAAACTGAAACAAACAAAAAAAGTGTGATTTTCATCCACCAGTACAGCACAAACAGGTAAATATCTTACCCTATTTACAACCTTTTTTGGAGCTTTTATAGTAAATTTACCATCTTCACACATCACATCTTGCTCTTTCTTAATACAGTGTTCACAGCAGAAAAAAACATAACAGTTTACACCTATCCAACTATTTACACATATTTTTGTAGCGTTTATCAATAATATTTGACATTAAAATGCTGCTGGAAAGCTGAAACGCCTATTGAGATGATATCGCGAAGCTACCAATCCAGTTCCCTGGCGCCTACTGGCCGTACAGCTAAAAGTGAAGACAGTGATGTTAGCTTTTGTTGTAGTGTTAAGAGCGACTACATTGTTTGCATAAATGCATGTTTAGATATATTTGCTATTTTTTGTATCAAAATATACAGTTATTGTTATTTTTAGAGGGTCTCCCAACTGTTTCTGGGCAGCTGTATATAATTTTTATGGTTATTCTGCATTAATGACATTGGAATATGGCCTTTTTTAACAAGCCTATGAAAAGCACCCATTGATGAATTTGGTGATTGGTGATTTACAAATAGGTGTGACCCCTTTAGTGTGTCTTCTGTATTGGCTCCCACGCAGAGCTAACTAATGCAGCAGCGGCCTTGATTAATTGCTAACATATCTTTGTGTAAGTGACATCAGTGGTGTGACAACGCACTTACTACCTCCTTTTTTTCTCCGGTACAACACACACCATGAAACACCAGTGAGCAAAGGGTTTAAATAATGGAAATCATTTAGTTTCTTCCACTGTGTCGTGATCCACCAGAAGATGTCTACTGTTTTTTTTTTTATCATGCTTCTTCCCCCCCTTTCTTTGCTCACTTGCTGTGAAGCCAATTGCTTTGATTGCCAACATAGAAGCCGGCTGGAATGACTTGCCCTTGCTTGTGAAGCAAATGGAACATGCTAATGGAACTCATCGTATTACCCGATGCAAAAGTGCCATAGCTCATTACTTTAAGATAAAAGGATATCATTGTAGACGGCGAGCAGAATTGACTTTCTGTGCTGCAACTTGATGATGATTTAATCAACTGCTCTCTTTCACTTCTCATCCCCGCGCCTGTCGCTTTCGCAGGTGCCACTAAACGAAGCACTCACACGGCTAGTGGGGGAGAGAAAAGAAAAGAAATTGCTGTCATTACTTTCTTCCCCGCGAACAGAGGTATGCAAATTTCCCAGAGCGACAAAGGGTGGCGAAATAAAAAAGAAAAACTTAATAAAATGGAAATACCTTTATAACGAGCAAAGTAAAAAATCCCGAGATCAGACCTGACAGGCAAGGGCAGGCAGTTTCGATCGTCCTTTCACCGCATTCAGTAAAGCTGCCTTGAACTCAGCGCTCAGGCAGAGACTAGAAAGCAACAAATAATAATACCTCTAAAAGGATAAAAACACATTTCAGGCGCATAAGCAAGTCAGAGCTGTCACTCACTGATAAGTGATCAGAGTGAACTAATGTGATCCCCCATGCAAAACGTAGCCTTAGGCAGGCGGGAGCAGAATCTCTGCATATGTGGGATTTTTACTTCTTAGCAATTCTTTCACCAGATTGAAAACTAGCAGAAGTTTCCAACGAGACACGCAAAGTAAGAGTGACTTTGAAGTTGTCTGGGATTTGAAAGAGTTCTGCAGCTTGTGATTAATACTCGGTGATATACTGTTTCGGAGGGCGATGGTAAAAATTGAAATGAAGTCGGTGTTAGATTTCTGCTGATTGTGTATTACCTGACCTGATCTCTAATCCTGCGTGGTTTATGGTTTCTAATATCACCAGTTTATTAGAAAAAGATTCTTTTGAAATTGTAAAAGCTGAGGAACTACTGTGCCTTTTAAAAATAAAAAATTGTTTAATAGTTTTTGTCATATTACAAGAACACAATTGTGGGGTGTCCTGTCAACGAATCATCGGCCTTTGCAGCTCTTCTAGAGAAGCTTTTCTGATTAATGCTCTGGTCGCCCATCTCTTTAGTTTAAGAGGGTGAACCTTTCCCGGGTTTGGAATTCAACTACACTTTTTTTTGGATAATAGATTAAACAGAGCTTGGTGGGATGTACAAAATATCATCAGATCAATTGCAGAATTGCGTCGCTCAATGTGGCAGCACGTTGGAATAGCCTCTAAACTTTCATTACAATCTTTCCTTTTTTTTTCTTCTTCAAAATTTCATGTTTTTCTTTTTTGGACAAGTATTCCTTGTTGTTTTGGATGGTGTACAGCTGGATTGATTTTTTTCTAATATTTTTATACATTTCGCTCTTTTGTTATGATGCGTAACCATAGCAACAGGGTGGTTTACAATGGTAAGAAGCTTATTAACATTGGAAAAGCAGAAATAATAAGACAACAGCCAGAAATCTCAGAGGAGTTGAAAAAGAGGCGTCGTGGATGCAGAGCGAGACCAAAGATGGGAGGAAGAAGGAGGAGAAATTTCAAACCCTCCCTGCAATACATCATCATGGGACATGCAAGATCTTCAACCAACAAGTTGGATTAACTTCAGTCCCTGACAAGGACTCACCAATGGTATTGAAAATGCAGTATTATGTGTTGTACTGAGACATGGCTGCAAGATCGTATCCCCGACTCCAACGTCTTTCTGGCGGGTTTCCTGACAATAATAGTAGATCAGGATTTAAAGAGTAGCAGGTAAAGGAAAGAAGGAGGATTGACAGGGCTTGTCCCACAGCCATAACAATCTACAACAACTCCTTAGGTAAATGAGTTACTCTAACACCATTTAATTTCCCTTTTGGATAAATAAAGTATTTTTGATTGATTTGATTTAATTAATATTGTTTTATAGCCCAACTTAAAATGTTCCCCTGATCTTTATCCTTATCCCGTTCCTGTCTGTCATTCCCCTTAGCTTTCCTCATGCTTGGTATTCACGCAAAGAAATACCCTTCAGGTAAACTCTACTTTCTTATAAGTTGAATTTTAAGGACTTTTTTTTGGGGGGAGTGAATGTCATGTAAAAGCATCGAGGTACAACTGAGGTACTAGGTGCACAGCAAGAAAGTCCTTGAATGTTCTGCCTAATGCTTGCATGGGTAAGTTCCTGATAGTCTGGACTCCTACAACAGTCCAAAACATGACTGTTACTGTCTCTCAAGTTTGACTTTAGGTAGGAGTTTGTGTGTGGATGGGTGGTCCGATGTGTTGTGTTGCCCTGTCCTGTGATAGGCTGGCATGTGTTATTCATTTTTTGCACTCCTTTATATGTTATTCCTTTTTATACCGCTAATTTTCAAAACATGTCGTCTCAAGGCACTTTACAAGAAAATCATTTCATTCAAATCATAAATGCATGATGAACAAATCAAATTATTCTGTGTTCATTTTTGTTAGCATTTGATGCAAGTTGTTGGTATAATGATAAATGTAATTATTATAAATAATAATAATAGTTAATATCTGTTCAACTAAACCCTGCTTTTTCAGTGTCTACTTGTCTTGATGAAATTATAGTTATTTTGTATTTATTACCAGTGTAAAACATTTCCAAGCACATTTATGAAGTACTATGTGTTGAACTATCACGTACAGTGAGATGACAATAACATGCACTGAAATTTATGGTTGAAAGTTTAAGGGGAATTATTACTTTTCCAGCCCAGCTTAAATGGGTATTTATCAAAGCGGCAGTAATGTACAGTAAGGAAACCATCCGTCCCGGGAGAGCCCGACAAGGAAAAATGATACTCTCTGCTGAGGCCCTCTGCTGTTTGCACAGTACCACCATTATACTGTACAACAAAACCAAAGTGTTTAGTTTAAGTAACACAGGAATGTCAAACATTAGCTTCAGCTCTAAGAGCTGTTGATGTTGGCTTGCATCCGGAACACTTCTGATTGCTCCTCTGCTTTCACTCAGGCCTCTCTTTTGGCTGAGGGCTTTTACAAATTTCCCTACACTCTGTCCAAGAAGAGAGCCTTTTGTTTATATTGGTCTGAAAGTAGAAGTAAATTATTCTTGCACTAAATCCTCTCCAGCTGAGTGTAATACTGGCCTAGCAAAGAAAGCCGGGGGAAGGCGAAGGGAGGCATAGGCTAAATCCTAAATGCCTCCGCAGTCAGCTCAGCAAAGTCTGCCAGAGTCCCCCGCAGAAAAATGTTTGTACTAAAGAGGTAACCACATCACACAGCCATGCGTGCAAGGCAAGCCTTCCATGCTCTCTCGTCCAACATAAGCCGTTGGAAATCCACAACTCAACAAATGCTAACAGATGTTTGGCAATATAGTGAAAAAAAAGACCTGACAGCAGCAATTTTTAAGGTCAACAATCTAAGTCTTGTTATAATTTTTCTCTCCGCTGCTTGTGTCATTATCATTTGTCTCTAATGCATTATTTTCTTAAGTCTTAGAACCTCGAATGTGCAGTCGCTGCATTAAGTGACATTGGCCTCAGGTTATATTTGGGGTCTTCCCCATAACCGTAGAATTAATTACGGCTGTTCGGGGCTCTGTTAAGGCGCTCCAGTCCATAGAGTATAGTTGGTGTTTATCAACCTCGGCCAGGTTAACCTGCAGCATGACTGCAGGGGGTGAAGCCTATATAGACGCCAATCTGCCTCCATGCTTGAGAAGTGGTATAGACTGCATGAAGGATGGCAGCCACCGGCAGGGTCAGCTCTGACAGTGCCAATTTGATGTGCTGTCGAGAAGCGCCCCACATTCCCTCCTCCTAACAGCTCCTTCCTGATATTGCTGAGCCTCCTGATGGTTTCTGATGCAAACAGTCACATGGCAAAATGCCTCCCCCCTCCTCCCGGTGCTTTTTCCATCCATCTGCTGCGGGGGCCTGGGCGCCGCCGACCGCCTGCCTGTCACAGCGTGCGTGGAAATTAGCTGGGGAGGAGGCGCTCGGTTGTGCTAATTACATTTTAATCATTGGAAATGTGTTGGCAAATCAAGCCTTGATTGCTATCTTGGAGCCCAGCGCTCCTTCTCTGCAGGTTGGGATGAGTGTGGGGATGGTTTGCGGGGGCTAGGATACATTCGAGCCCAGACCTGCCAAGTTGGAAACCTCTTTCTCCAGCACGGTTTGATATGGCAGCATGCCTGGCCTACCGCTGGGTAAGGGGTCTGCCACATTATTCATGGGGAATAGAGAGACTTGGATGGTGAGATGGAAATCTGTGCCATGCATATTTCCCAAATCCCCCACTCACACCTCCCGCATACATCCATCCATCTCTCCTTTTCTAGCTCACTCCTTCTTTCACACTCGTGCATCACAGTCTGTCTGCCCCACCGCTGTGAATTAAGGAACAACAAATAGAGTTGGGCAGGAGAAGAGGGATGAGCTCAAGGTATACAGCACAGCCTCTGCTTTTGCACAAAGATAAAGGCTTACATGGATACAAATAGGAACTTAAATGAAAGAGCGTGACATTTAAATTTCTTTTACTAATTTTATTTAGACAGACAATTACCTTATTCATGTGGCCCATAACCTAATAAAGTTAAGTTGTCTACTAAAAAGGTAAAAAACTATTAAATAAAGTAAATGTGTTCAGCATATTGTTGACTGCCGCCATCTTACTTAGGTGGTATACTGCCTGAATGAACAGCGAACATGGGTCTTCAAGATTATTTTTCCTCTAATGTCATTCTTAAACACCTCACTGTTATTCAAAATGACTGAAAATGTCCTCTTCCCTCAGTAACAACTTCCATGCACAATGGTGTTGGTCGTTGTGCTTGGCAAAGCCTGGTGGAGTCTGTGTACTTTTTCAATTGACGATCACCAAGCAGGGCTAGCAAGGTTTCTCTATTCATCCCAGCATTTAGTTACTAAATCTTAAGTTCAAAAGAAAAGAAAAGGTAAAAAGAAAGCTTTAAGATAAAGATGGTTTTGTGGAAGTAAAATTAACTTTAGTTTCCACAGCAACTGCTTCATGTCATGCTCGGATGAAAGTAAAGTTAAAAAAACACCAGACACACCTTGATTGTTTCAGAGGTCCGTATGGTCACACATTGAGACTTCCATATGGTTAATGTTTCTTTACAAGCCAAAATGGTTCATTGGGTAGAACCAGACTTATGTCTGGACTATAACAACTAGGCCTGATTCACACGTGTAGCTCAGCAGGCAAACATCTGCTTATAATTTCCCTTCAAATGTAACCCTTTATGAAGGACACATCTATCTAAAATGGTAATCATGCATGAAAGAAGCAAGAAATAGTACATTTATACTCAGTTGCCTCTGGTTTCAATATAACAGATTTAGGGCTTTTTCCAGAATGGCCCTAAATCAACACTGAATGATTTTTTCGGTGTAAATTAAGATTGAGATTAATCAACTTTATTTGCCAGGGACATACAGGAGATCCTAGGAATATGTTTTGGTGTAATTTGCGGAGCAAGACTGGTGTAATCACACCGAGGCAGCCATTTGCGGCGCCAGGTAGGCAGTAGTGCAAAGGGTCTTGCCTAAGGACCCACACTGGATGCTGTGGTGTATTTTGCCAAGGGCTGGATTTGAACCCCTGACCTTCCAATTGGAAGTCAGGCAACAAACCACTTGGGCTATCCAGGCGCTTGTCCTCTGATCCCAAATTCAATGTAGGATTCTTCTAATCCTTTAATGTGTAAAAGTGTAATTAAAAATTAACTAATTAACAAAGTGGAATTTAAATTCGATTTTAAACTCTGCGCCAAAAATAGGTGTTAGTCCAGGGTTGGAATTCAACTTGGTTGAAGACAGTAGGAACAATGGTGAGGTGTCCTACTGTCTTTATAATAAAGTTTAGGCAAATCCATCAAGTTCAGAGCCTTGGCATAAAAAACTAACCAGATTTGTAATCAATGAAGAATTAATGCTTTTGGCAATCTAGGTCAAAAAAGGCCATCACTGCTCCCTACTTCCAGGAACCAACAGGTTCCTAAAGCTCAGAGCAGATGGGGACTAATCAAAGAACAATAAATGCTTAGCAGGATATTATGGAGTCCAAAATATTCTAATTATCTATGTAGACTATTGTTCTAAATTAAGCCAACAAATAAACACTGCTGTCTTGCAAACTTATTAGCTATGTAATTTATACTTCCAGTATTTGCAGGGGTTGGGGACCACAGCCCTCATGCAAACAGTTCAATTCCACAAATATCAGACATTGTCTTTAAAACCTGTTTCAAATGCCTATTTTAATATTTTACAAATCAAATTACTCTTAACATGTCCTACAAACACAATAGGACACATCTAAGCACTATTGCAAAAAGCTTACATCTACAGTCTTGGATGGATTAAAGCCAATCAACACCAGGAAAAATGAAATGCATTCTTGGTTACGATGTTTTGCAAGCGACAGCCAATACCATATCAAGAAAAATCCAGCACAATCCGCGAATATTTGGGAGTAAGGCTGAAAATCCAGATAGACGAGAACACGACTGGGCGTTGGTGATGTCATGTATCAAGGTGCTCCAAAGATTGACGGTAGAGTGGAACCGATCAGGTACAAAAAGACAGAGACACACATTTATGTGTCTCATGAAAAAAGTAATAAAATAAATCTGTGAGAGACTAATGATGCTAAATTAGTTTACGTATCACTATTCTTTAAGAAAATCTGGATTACAATTAATCATTGATAGCTCACAATGCTGGAAACTGTCATAACAAGCATCGGATTAGAAGCCTTCATTCAACCGGTAAAAACACAAAATACATTTTTTAATGCTTTTTGACACTAGAACTACCCTAGATTGAGACAAAAGCCACAATTTAGAGATTTGTAAAACCTGGACTGAATTATTCAACAGCTATTTGCAAATCCTTAATTTCTTTGGGAAAAACATAATACAGATTGTTAGTGTTCCAAATAATAATAATGTTAAAATATTAGTTTGTTCATCTTTCTAGAGAGCTGGATGTATCATTAGTAGTCAGGAAGATAGCTGATTCAAAACAAATAATAAAAAAAACAAAAAAAACGAAATTCTCATTTATGTCCTATAGAAAAAGGAGAAGAGTTACATATGCCTGTGATTTAGTAAATGTTTCGGAATATTTACTGAGCTTTATCTGCTTAATTTATGGTGGGGAATGATAAATTACATTTTGTAATGTATTGGCACTAAATTAATCTGATTGGATGAGATTACCGTAAATTTTCCGATTATTTTCAATATTTTCAAGCATATAACTAATGCTGCTGGCAATTAAACAAAAATAAAAACCTCTTACATCTACCATTAGCTACAACGTTTACGGTTTATTTTAACTGGAAGTACGCCCTTTAAAGGCTGTGACCCTCTGCTGTCAGGAAACAAAAACCTTCTCTGCCTCTGCTCCTACATCTTCCCTCCCTTCCCTTCTTTCTCCACTCTGACTTGTAGCTGAGAGGGGAGAAAAACATCAGGATTAGGTTCTGTGCGTCTAATCACTTAACTCCTCACACCTGATGGCACACTATTAACTTTGACTGTCTCCAGTGACCCTGCGGGTCGTTGCCCATCACATCAAGTTTTTATTAGGGAATTTTACTGATCATTAACCATGGCCAGGAAACGAGCCATTAATATTCATACTGGTAGACCAAAATGAGGTCTCACTGATTTTCCATCATCCAGGCTATCTGCGCAGCTGCTGCCATTAACAATCACCGCAGAATGCTGCACATTTGCCACGTGTCATTACGGAGCTCCATAGAGCCCTTTCCTCCTTCTTTCTTGTAGTGCTGCCATGATGGGAAGGAGAGCAAGGTGGAGGAAGAATGTGGTGAGGCTTGTTGCCAGCTAGCAGCCATCTGAAAGAAAGTGGTTCGCTCTGCCAACAATCTGCCTGGGAGTAATGCCTATACTGGCACTGTTGGAGCTAACAACCCCTGCTGGCTCTGCCAGGTACACAGCTGATATATGCAGAGCTCCCTTTGCTCTTACATTAAGGAACATGCTGCTTAATAGGGGGGAAGCAAGGAAAGGGTTGTGTTCAAGAATCGTCGTCTGGAATCTTGTACATGATGCCATCAGATCAGGCTCAGCTTAAGTTAGGAGAGGAAAACTTTTAAATTCCCATGTCAAGGAATTGTTCAGGGAGTGGGTTGAACGTAACATTGTGTGTCTAAAGGGAGAGTTATACTGGACAATGGTTCAGGACTAGCACAGTTATTGTACAAGGTACAACATTGATGGTAAAGTGGCAGAAGCATCTCAGGTTGACATGATCCAAAGACGAGAAAAGAAAATTCAATGAGCTGAAAGCTGTATGTTGAACCTGAAATTGTGGAACACATGGGTGTATATACAGCTGCAGAAAAGAAAGCCAAATGCTACTAGTTCATAGTCATGGTGTTAATTTAACAGTATGGACAAATGTTTTCTTGGCTCTCTGACTGGTTGTACCCGAGTATTTTAGGTGACGGTTTCAATCCATTTAAGACCACAGCATACACATATCCTGTCAGTTTACTTCAGTCCCCATATATCAACCCAAATACACTGATCTGTGGGAATGAAAGAATCACAGCATGGAAGCAGCATTTGTATAATTTTATGAAGTCAACACGAGCCAGAATGTCAAAAGATTGTTTGCAAAAGCTTAATGAATCTCTGAAACAAACCATTGGGGTAATTCTGGTAAAGCTTGCCTTTAGAAAATGTGTGATCATTATTTTTTTTCAGTCAGAATGGTAAAAAATGATGTTGTCTTGGTTCACGTTGCCACAGATTACGAGGATGCTCCTGTCATGTGTTACCATGGACTGGAGTATTTGAGGGTTTCTTTGAGCCGCAACTGGTGGTGAAAGCCAGGTATGAGGCTACACGCCGTGTGAGCAAGCGTCCGATAAGGTGCTTCCCTGCAGTATTCTCCCAAACAACTCCTGCTGATAAGACTTTCCTTCTCTCCTAGAATTTTAACAGCACTGACATTAGTGGGTCAGACGTGATAAGCGAACATTTCCTGCGTCAAGGATGGCTGCGGCAAGAAAGTGGTAACTCCCCAACAGATAGAACACGAATCACAAAGGAGAAAACATTCGACAAAGACCCAAATAAAACAACCACAATATCCGTAAAGACAACATGCTATACTAAGAATTAATCAAGAATCAAGAATCAGTTTATTTATATAGCGCCAATTTACAACAGGTGTCGTCTCAAGGCACTTCACAGAAAATCAATTAAAATCAAAGATACATCATAAACAAATCGATTTAAAAAAGTTTCCAATCTAAGGATCCCCAGCAGATTCATGGAGTCATTGACTTGCAGCATTCACTCCTCTAGAATCAGAACCAGGAAACAATGGCTTGTGTTGTCGTTGACTTTACAGCAATCCCTCATACTGAGCATGCATGTAGCGACAGTGGAGAGGAAAAACTCCCCTTTAACAGGAAGAAACCTCCAGCAGAACCAGGCTCAGTACAAGCAGCCATCTGCCACGACCAACTGGAGGTTTGAAAAGACATAAAACTAAAATAGATGCAGAGGAAACTGAAAAAAAAAAGTTTATAGCAGCAGTTGTAGAACTTCACTGGAAGCATCTCAGCCCATGTTCTCATCCAAGAAGCTGTCTCAGCTAACAGAACGCCAGCCCAGGTGTGGTTACTATGGAGAGAAGAACACTAAGAGAAAACAAAAGGTTAACAAGGTTGAAATAACGGTAACTAAGTAGATTGGACAAAGGAAGAAAGCAGCAGAGAGAGAAGTGGTCAGATTGTCCTCCAGCAGTCTAAGCCTATAGCAGCATAACTATAGGAAAACTTAAATAACTTAACCCTATAGAGTGAGACATGAAGAAGGTAGAGCAAAGGAGAACCGTCTGTCAAGACATAAGTGAGAACAAAACCCACATTCAGCTACAGATAAGAGTTTTTAACCAAAAAGACACGTAAGGTTCACGTGATATTTTTAGTTGACTTGGAAGGTATTGTTCGGCAAGTATTCAGTTTCCTGGGTGTTTAGATTGGGTCTTGGATGGATTGCTTAGTTGACAGGTTTGAGTAGAACGAGGACATGAGGTGAGATGCTAAAACAGATGCAGCCTCTTCAGCACCGTCTCCCAAATAATTAGAGCTGCAATGCCAAAAACACTTTGTTATCCTCCTGTTATGATTTGCTAGCTGTCACCATCTACATCTGAGTTGCCTCATTATACAGAAAGTAGTCAAATAAAAAGCAGACACGGCGCACTCTTGTCAAGATTCAGTCTGCCACACATGCAAACAAGCAAAGATGAATAAACATTAGTTGTTGTCGAGGGCTGGTCTTTGAGCCGCCAGGCTCATGGAAGATCTGCTTTGTGCAAAGTAAAAATATTTCATCTGAAAGACTGATGCAAGGCAAAATGAAATTATAAGGAACCCATGCTAACTGCTAAAACAAATTACACACAGCACGCCAAATTAAATTTGCTCCTCCATCAGCGAGATCAAACAAGCCTAGTTTGACTCTCCTGCGCTAATGATTTTCTGCACTCACCTCCTTTCTCGTCCCAGGGGTGCTAATAAACAGTATTTTTTTTAGGTTTGTTTGGTTTATTTATACATTTTCCAGCTCTCCTATTGTCAAACAGCCTCCCTACTCCCTCGATCTGTTCGCCCATGCCTGTGGTAGGCCAGCTAAGGCAGACGGATCTAATGTAATCCCACTGACAGCGGGCTTCTGAAAAATGTGCTC
The DNA here is from genome assembly GCA_032876305.1 of Orestias chungarensis. Lineage (NCBI taxonomy): Eukaryota > Metazoa > Chordata > Actinopteri > Cyprinodontiformes > Cyprinodontidae > Orestias > Orestias chungarensis. The sequence continues at coordinate 1,494,369 of JAVLVB010000868.1, read as the reverse complement.
AATTAAAGCTGGATGAGCCCAGTGGGAGCATCCCATGTGGGGCGTGAGGTGACTGACATGGTCTTTTGGTTAGGATTAATTAGCATGTTAAGTAGTACAGAATGATAGCAAGCTGAAAGCTACAAACCCGACATTTAACATTTATCAGTGCACAATATCAGTACTACAAAGGTGATAACCAGAACAGCCTCATGTGGTAATCAAACTTGTTTTATGTCCTCTCACCAAGGCTTGCAAGTGTGTTTAGGAGACAGTAAACAGATTGCATTACATTCCACATATATCATCTTTTGTGGGGAAAATTGCAACAGAAATAGCTATGAAATGTTTTGTTGAACCAAAATTGTAACATAATTGTAATAGGAGTGTAATATAAGATATAGCATTCCAGTGACATTAAAGTTAGATTTTACACCCCATCATATTATTGTGTATCTGCTTTGCATTTCAATGCTGTGGTTATCATACTGTTTTCCTTAGCACTTAAGTGTGCATTGTACGCGCATCAAGATTACAATTACAGACAGGTTGTGTTTCATTTTTTTAGTGCGCATCTTGAAAAATGCACCCCACATGAGCACTACAGCTACTACGGTGACACAGCTGCTACTCAAATATTAAAATATCAAATGAATGAAAACATCACTCAATATTAAGCAAGAATTTTGAAATGTTCTGTCAAACATTTATAAGAATATGAAGATTCACCTCAGCATGCTGCATAATTAAAACTGATCATTATGATAAGTCCAGCTTTCATATAGCTTTAGCTAATAATGATCTGACTACTTGGTGGCAGTCATGGAATATTGGCATTTCACTCACAGGTGGTCAGTGGATATTTAAAGAATATCGGAAAACTAATCCAAGATGGTTGAATAAAGGCATCACAGTCACGCTACTTCCACACTACTTATACTAATAGACATGCGCTACTAAAACCTTTAGGGGAAATCGAAAATCACCCAACATGACTGGATATGATTTTACACAAAATCAGGAACATTTTTAGATGCTTTGTTCTATGTAACGTGTGGAACATAAATAATCCTGTTTGTAAACAGACAGAAGATATTAAAAAACAACAACATTGTTTTCAAGAATAAGTGACAATCAATGGTCTTGATTCAATGTTGCCCTATAGTTTAGGCTTACAAAGAAAATTTGAAGTGTTTGCTAACTTTACCAGTTGGTCGATATCAGCCAGTCCCAATATTTCGAGACAAAAGAATAAATATGCTTGCCCAACAATCAGGGACAAATAAATTACCTTCTGAATCTATTTGCTTTGCATTTGCTATGGTAAAAATAGTAAAAGTCAAAAGTCAGGATTTATTAAACCGTTGCTGAAAAAAATAGACCTCCATCTTGTGAGCCAAGTCCTCACAAACTAGCCCTGTGCTATAGACGAGAAGATGAGCAATTCCATAAACATCCAAAGAGAAAGAGTTTTTGTTAGCCTGACCTCTTGTGGGTGTGTGAGGTTGGCCGTCATGCGGTGCAGCAACATTTTTCTAGGCCACCGGTTACAGCTACACCGCTATCTTGTAAGCCGTCTCTCTGAAGAAGCAGCTGTGTTCCAATAAAAACCCAGCCGTCCTCACCTTCCAGGCCGAATTGTGCACAACTTCCAACATAGCTTATGACAAGCCCTTCAATTTGCTTCCCACATGGAAGCACCAAACGAGAAACTCTAAATCACTGGAGTGTTTTGTCAGCTGTAACTGCTCTCCAATTATTTGGTCAAATATGACATAACAGGCCATTTTGTTGTCCAGACAGTCTGGCTTTGATCAAGCTGAGGCAAAATGTGTTTTGAGTTAGAGGCCCTGCAATGATGTATGTTCCTAGTAATGACAAGGATAACAGTGAGGTCAGCAGGCCACGGACCACCAACCCCTCCCCATCACTGGAAGCAACAACAGCCTTACATCCAACCCTTAGGTTTCCTTTCCTCTCTCTGGTCACTGTGAGTCGGAACATAGAGAAACAAACAACTGGGGTGAAATTAGGAACAGTTGGGAAGAGGCCAATAAACAAACCATCTGGCAGCACAAATGAAAGCAACACAATTATTTGACTGATTCAGACTAAAAATACAAATTATGAGTTTCCCATCTTTAAATTTGTGCATTTGAAAAAATACATTTCAATGTAAAGGAAGACATTTTCCACCTATACTAATACTAGCCTTACTAGTGTACTATTGTTGTATAGTTAAGAGAATTTTGATTTACTATTGTCATGATAAACTCCAATTAATCATATTTAAACCAAAAAAAAACAAAAAACAAAACAAAACAAAAAAAATCCAGAACTGACACTAATGCCATAAGTCTTACCCTAGTGTGGTTTTCATCACTGGATCAAAACATACAAAGAAATTCTCAAATTTAAATAAATGCAACCTTATCTGTTCTGTGCTAAAAAATTATATTTAAATGTAATGTCTATATAAAGCTTATTTGAAAAAACGGCATGCATTTTAAGAGGGGAATCTGTGTTTATGGAGCCATACTTACCAAAAAATAGACTAAAAAGATGATGAAAATACTTTTTATTATCACCTTTATTGTTTTCACAATAAAGACATCAGAATGAGCAATTTTAAGCTCCTCCCTACTATTGCATTTCAACACGTTGCATTGGAGATAGTAAAAATTTGAAACCTAGATCAGGCAGCCAGAGTTTTTTGAAATTTCAAATGCACAGTAGCTTTAACATGCCATGTGAAGCTGCCCATGAGCAAAACCGCAACATTTAAATATTGCAGAAATGACAAAAAAATAAATAAAAATGACAATAACACACTTGAGTGTGAATGTTGCTACTGAGTGAAAGATAATCTATAATATTTCAGTTTTGGTGAAGTATTTAATAACATGAACAGATCTAAGGAACAATATTTTCCACAACAACTCTGGAGTCCACTCAGCTAGCGAAGGACTTGCCATATATAGCGACCAAATTCCCAACACACATGATCTCAACGTACTTTCATATCCTTTCAAAAATAAATACATTCCAATTGATTCTAGTTATCAAACAGTTCATAAGTTTCTTATTTTAATTAGCTTAAATCATTTTCTAAGGACAAAAATACTGAACTGAGAACAACCAAATTGTTTTGGTTTTTTCTTTTAATGCTAGATTTGAAAATGTTTACAGCCTTATGGAAATCTTAGAATTAAAGAAAAAACAAATTATGTAGAGGCACAAACAAACGACAATAAAGAGGGGTAAAAACGTGAAGTGTCTGACTTTTTTTTGAAACCTTCCAACATTCTTGTTCTCAAACAGAAATTCAGTATCAGGGGGTCAAAGCTTTTCCTTATATTGTAGGTTTGATTTTAAACACCAAACTGATGATTGCATATCTGATGTTCAGTAAATCTAGTCAACGTATATGGGGATTGTTTTCTTTTTTTAATTCAAAGCTGACCTTGGGTGTGTTTCACCATGTCAAAATTATTGATATACATTAAAACTGTAAAATCAAAAGCTCTATCGTTCTTTAGCATTTAAACATAATCATTGTTTATAACATTTCGTGGGCTTATGGCTGAAACCTGGAGAGTTCGTAAAAGCATTAGAAGATGCAAGATCTTTTAGAAATGTTGCTTTTCCTGTGGAAAATGTCACGGTTTAGCTTTGCCTCGCTGTTATGATGGGTTGTGATGACGTTGATAGACCATTCATCACTTAAACATGCAGCCAAGGTCAAAGATTTCTCCCTATAGGACGCCATGCAGCGTCATATATTAACAGCAAGTGCTCAGGGAAAATTGGAATGACTTTGAACGAGCTCATTTTAACCCAGCATGTCTCCTGTTGGCTTAATGACGATCTAACAAAAAAAAATGCCAATTATCAAAGTTGGCCCTGTGAGTAAAGAGGCACATTTTACCCGAGCAGTTTGGCACAATTGTCTGATTTTTCCTGATCATTTTCTGAGGAATATCAATGGCATCCCAGGCCAGGCTTAGCGTGTGTTCTATCCAAGCCCCCCCCCCATTCCATCCCAGGCCCCAATGCATGCTGGGCTTCTCTGAGGATACCACCATCTGTGCTCCCTCCCGGTAGTAAACTGGCAAAGGAGGCAGAAGAATCCTGTCTCTGATTTTGGCGTTCAGCCCGCGGGGTTGAAGTAGGAGGAGGATGGCTGTGGTGCATCGAAAGATGCTCCCTGGAGGTTTACAGAGCCACTCCATAACACTTTCCTCATGAGCGGTCCTCCGGAGGGCTGCTGGAATGTCCGAGCCATCTGGGGAGAAGTGGAGCGTGGCAGGGAGCAGCTGGACGCTTACAGCTGCTATTTAAGCCCTGGCAGCAGAGCTCCCTATCAGTCAGTCTGCAGGAAACACACGAAACAGCCGAGCAGAACCGAACAGTGGCGAGCTCAGAGCACAGAAGTCCAGCTCTGCTCTAGTGAAGAGGAGGCTGCAAGGTACAGAATCTTAGTTTAAACATGTGAACTTTGGTTTGCAAAATAAAAATATGTGAGATGGTAACTAAGCATAAAGACCAGTGTCCAGACAAGAGTCCAGTCAGACAAAAGAGGACATTATGCACTTCAAGTCAGTCTTTGATAAAAGCAAGTATAAATTAAAAGTATATTCTCTTGGGTGGTAGAATGAAAAAAAGTCTAATGCCTTACCTCCACAACATTAATATAGAGGACAGATTAAAAGCCTTGTTTATTTGGTGTTGTTTGTAGACTTCAAAGATTTTAGCACTAAAACAAATTGGAAAGACATTAACTGGCATAGACATTCACACCTTATATAACTGGTTAACGCTTCAAGTTAACCAGTTTAAGCATTATTATTTTTTGGGCTGATACCTTGACTGAGTCAAAGTTGCACAGTTGACCAAAACTGACTTCTCAAAGAAAGTGTGCAGAAAAAATCAGAGAACACGAACGTTCAAGCTGATTTTGAAGCTCCAGCGTCCGAGCTCCAGCATCATGATCTACACTGAAACCTGTTACTATGGACTGAGTGGGGGCTCTTCAACTAACATCTATGGGTGCCCTGATAAAACTTTGACTCATATGATTTCTATACTGGGGTCATTTGTAATGATAGTGACCAGATATTAGCATAAATCATACATACTTTCTTTCTACTTGTGTAGTGTGGTGTGTAAGTTATGACATTTTTTGAGTTTAATTCTGTATGGTAATTTGAGTAAATTTGCACTTTCGTGGATTTGGTGAAATGTTTCTATTTAACTTGAACGAAAAGTCTTGCGACATCGCCAAGCTTGCTCCTACTCCTAGCTACTGTATTAGCAGAACTACTGTTGTGATCACATAGGCTCTACATGTTGTATACAAATGCTGAAATATAGAAATCGTGCTGCATATAGTCCAATAGATATCTGATACTGACATTTCATTGGAACATCCCAACTTAATTTACAATCTACAAGCAAAAATCTAATTTGTAGCTGCCCCAAGTGCAAAGCTTAATCTGGCAATTCGAGGCTTTATAACTTAAGTACATTGGACTGCACAAGAAACATGGTAATAGCATCAAACCTATGGACTGGTTTGCTACCATTGAAAGTATTACACAGCCCAAAGTGGGTGGAATATTAGGGACAATAAGAACGGTAATAATAATAATAATAATAATAATAAGCTACATACCTGAAACTTTGACACAATTCAGTGTTCAAGCAGGAAACTTAAACTTGAATTCCAAAAACACATCATCAGATCAAATAAATAAAGCAGCCAAACATTGAGCCTGTAGAATAACCTAATACATAATAACGATTGAATGACAGGGCAATGACAGTAAAATGATAAAGAAGCTCTATTAGGGTGATGGAGGAAAAGGAGGTATGGTTTTTCTGGAGTTTGAACCCCCACGTCATCCGTCTCAGTTGTTCTGTCCTTGGGCAAGACACTTCACCCACCTTGCACAGTGGTGCTGATGGCGGTAATTGTATGGAAGCCTTGTTTCAGCCAGTTTGCCCCAACACAGCTGTGACTACAATGTAGCTCACCACCATCAGTGTGTGAATGACTGAATGTAGTTTGAAGTGCTTTTTAGTACTCAACCAGATAAAGTACGATACAAGTGCAGGTGTTCTACTGTTTCTGATAAGTAGCCCACCCAGAGATAGGATTCATAAAGTGCCTCTCCAACATATTAATGCAAGTGTATTCATCTATTGAACGTAGTGAATGTATATCTATTTTAAGTCTCTATGCACCTTATATTTGTGTATAAAAATCACCAAAGTTGTACGTCAAACCCTAAAAGAGAACATTCCATAAGTTCATCACTAACCATTCAGAAAACAACATGTATTTAGGCTAATGAACAGCATGTAGTTGTTTAGTCAGATTATTAGAAAACCCTTTAGTCTTAGATACATATATTGTGAAAAATATGAAACATTTGTCTACAAATCACTAGAAAAAGTAAAGAGTTTTAACAAAATAATAATATTGATTTATAGGCAAACGAGAGCCTGTAGGTCTAGAATGAAAGTTGCTTGAAAATGAAAAGAGGCTTGCAGCTGAAACCCAGTTTTAGTTTTCAGTAGTAGAGATATGTGCCCCAGTAACTTGAGAAAGAAAGAATTGGATTCTCAGCAAATGTCAATTGGCCCCTCAAGACTGCATGTGAGGTATTCTCACAAAGCTCTACAAGTCCTGATTCTTGTGTTGATCCCAGAAGCTAGGCCCCCCCATGTGGCGCTAGGGGAAAAACTGCTTGTCGGGAGAGCATTAATTAAAGTGTTAAAGGTAAAAGAAGTATTGACTTCCTTTTTCTCTGCAACCTCTCCTTCCACAAGCAGCCGGCAAACCGCACTGCCCCAAGAGGTAACGTCTTCCACTCGCTCAAACCCACGAGCTAAGTGGAAGAAAAGCCCCACTAAGACCAATTAAGGCCTTCACTAGGAGACTGAAAGGAAGACAAATGGAGGCAGAAGGCCCGATTACAAGAAACCTTTGTACAGATGTAAAGCAATTAGAGCGGTCTCAGGGGCCAGACAGTGTGGTTCCTGAGAGTCATGGATCCTACAGCCAGTCGAAAGTCGGAACAATCCCTCTTTTCTGTTTAAGGCCCCCAGTCAGGCTGTGTATTAGTGTCATATATCAGCCGATAGAGCTAGTATTGGTTTCTCTACTTCAGGGAAGAGGCAGCGGCCTGCCATAGAGGGCCACTCCACCCTCCATTATCCCTGTGCTCGGAGAACAGGGGATCTATTATCCTTTCTAACGGGCCTTTTGGATAAAACCAGGCCAGGTAGGAAGTGTGGAAGCTCTCAGGTGTCTCCTTCCATCATGGAAGCTTGTAAGAGAGGTCATTCTGATAGACGCTGAAGTAATTATACTGCACTGATTACAACTGTGTCCTCTACAATGGAATAAAGAACCATCAATGTGAAGATCTATTAGCAACAGTTTCATTGGCAACAAAAAAACTATTAATACCCTGGGAATCTTTTTTAGATTTTTTCAAAACCACAAACTTCAGTTTATAGAATTAACTCTGAGGTAATACTGCTTAATGTACCATATTATACCATACCATATACCATAAAACGTCTTAACTGCGTTGATGCAATTAAAACTGGGCATGTTTTGGGGTGTGTCTCTAACAGCTTAGTGGTTCTACAGAGTGAATTCTTTTACTATATATTCTTTTCAGAATAGCTCATCTGTAGCATTCGATTTTCAGGTCTTGCTACTACCTTTAACTAAATTAAAATCTGGACTTTGACATGGCCATACTAACACATGGCCCAGTCAACGACTATATATTTTCTACACTAGTAAATTATAACTTTGGCTCTTTATTAATAATGTTTCTGCTGTGAGGTACACCTCAGTCCATCCACCTCCATCCATCATCCTCTGTCGCCTTTCAAGAATTTAATGCTGCAACCCACAACATGATTCTGCCACCACCATGTTTTAAGATGAGGATTGGGAGTAAGCAATGACGTACAGTGTTGCTTTTCCAGCATATACAGCGTTTTGCAAATTGAAAAATAAAAATTCAGACTGAGCTCTAATTAGAACAGCTTAATTCCTGCAAAGATAAATAAACACAACCAGGTGGACTCTATTTAGAAGCTGGCTGAATGCTGAAGGCGTTAGGTTGCATTGTATCACAAATCCTTATTATTCTAATAGTTTTTTGTGCCCAATTTAAAAAGTCCCTGCTTTTGCCAAAATACTCCAAAGTAAACAAAATGCTGCATTTTCTAAATAATAATTAAGTCCCTAAATATATTATCGGCAGCTACTGCACAAAGCAGGCTGGATTATAATGTGAACTGAGAAGGAAACTCACTGCTAATGGAAATTTATGTCAGCGGTCTGATCCACAATTAACTAAAGCAAAAACCCCGCTCATGACCTGAAATTATGAAATAATTTTGACAAATGGAGGTCTGATCTATAATGACCCTTTTTCCTTTTCCCCCCCAAGACGTGGCTGGCTGCAGCCCTCATTATTTATGGGAGGCTTTAAAAAGCAGGTATAGGAGAATGAATGTGCACTTGTCAGTGTGTGTAATGGGGCTAATAATGGCATCCTATGTGCTGCATAATGAACCCCACCCACACAGAAAAGCTATCTCCTCTGCAGCTCTTGACAAGCAGTGTGTTCCTCAGCAGAGCCCTTTGCTTTACAACCCTTACTGTGTAAGTGGCAGTGAGGCTGCATAAACTCTGGAGTCATGGCAAGGTAAAACCCTATTTTGGAAAAGTAGTGCTGCTGGTACTTCTACCATTTGTCAGCAACCTTATTTGCAGATGCTTTACACCGTCAAGTTAACCCATTAAAAGTTATTTCTGGAGGTGATTTAGTGGGATTCAAAAATGCCTACTTTGTCAAACTTATCTATGTTTTAAACTTAATGACCTAAACATAGCCCTGGAGAAAACCTAAGTGCAGAAGCCATAAATGTGACTATGGGATGCGAATATGTGTATGTGTGGTTGCTTGGAATTGCCAGTGCAGTAAACCTACACAGCGGTGCAGAGCAGGATTTGGGAGCCGAAGAAACCCATTTCACTTCACAGTTCAAACTTGATGAAGTCCCTGGATGCTTCTGGTTATAGACTTAAGCAGATGGCCAAGTGCTTGGCACGAGAAAAGAGCTGCACTGAATATCGTCTTGGCAAATCTACAAGCTCCCAATGAATGTTAATGCCAAACACTTGGTTTAAAAACAACAACAAAAAACTGCCTGTTGTAACACACACACACAAAGTAAGGCAGACACCAGTGGATGTCATATAACACTGATAACATCTACACACATCCAATTTCCTCGTTTCCCCTCGGTTCCAAATATTTCTTGCAATAATAACACAGAGTGAAAAAGACAGACAAGTCAGCTATGATTTCAATCAGGTTTGATGAAGTAAGGAAGAATGAGTCATTCTTGGGTAAAAACTAATTTTTGACAGGCGCTCATTTAATGTTGAGAATTTATAGCAGACAGCCAAACTCTCTGCTAAACCAAAATAACACATTATTAGTGGGTGAATGTGTACATTCATAGGTGAACGACTGAATGTAGTGTGAAGCACTTTTGGTTCCTCTGGTACATCTCTTTTACCATTTAATACTTATTTATATGTAATCCGTCCAACAGAAATTAACATATCATGGTCAGTTTTGATATTTACTTACCTGATGATAAGAAGTTCTCCAGTTTTAAAAACAAGAATACTCATAACGCATAGATTTCTTGTTTTCTTTCCATCTTTATTTTCCTGGTTTTAAATAAATCTTTATGTCCAGAAGGTTCAACGAAGCGGAAAAGGTTTAACACAAGTTATACAAAAACTGAAGTTACGTTAAGTAAGTTTATGGTGTGCTAGCCTAAAGTTATGCTGTGGGATACGCGGTTTTCGTAGCAGCTATTGCATTTAGGCTTTTAGCAGTTGCAATGTATTCTCTATACCAAAAATTTCAAATGAAACTGAAGATAGAAATTAATAGATTTATTGATCTGCAGTGATAATACCAGAGGTGAATGTTTGTGGAAACCAATTAAATGATTCAAACACAAATATACCAGTTAAAGGTTTGAAGATGATGTCTTGTGTTTGTTGACATCGCTGTTCACTATAAATCATGGCTTGGGGTCCAAAAGCCAACAACAATACACTGAATAGTTTCCTCAACAAAAAAAGTTCAGATCCACAGGTAATTATGAAAACCAAATTAAGAAAGTAATGCCAAAGACTTAAAATCCAGTTTTAAAGCAACCCACCACTGAGAAAGAGCTGTAATTTGAGGAATTCTATGGATTAATGGTAGAAGATTTCACATTGGTGGCTGCAGAGGATAAGGAATGATAGTAGGTATGATAAGAAAAGAGTTATGACCTTACAACTTTAAATGTTTTCATTTTTAGCTTCATTTGTACATGCTCACACAAATTTTAGTAACAAATCTTCTGAGAGACCTACTATGCATGCGCATGTCCTGCTCTACCAAACACAGATAATCTATTCATTTGCTATTTCTGTAATGCAAACTTTTTCCAGGTCATTCTCTGAAAAGTTACCTCGGTTAATCCGTCTGAAGGCAGGCAAGCTCATTATTTTAAACTAAAGATAAAATAAATAAACAACTCATGATTAATTTATGAGGATCCTTTCAGCATCTCTAAAACAGGACTTTGTTTCTTCTCCATGCACAGAGATGCAATCTGACATTTCCACTGCAGGAAATGCATTAGTACATTTCCTCATTAGAAGTCTTCCAGCTCATGTCTGTACTCCAGTATGTGAATGGTGATTATAGATTGCTACATCCTCATGTTCCCTTGTAATCAACACTGATTATGTCCACAGTTCCAAAATCAGAAATGGACGTGTCTACAAAGTTGCTGTTGGAAGTGTGCTATTATTTGAAGCTAACCAAACTATATGTCTTCAATTCTGCTTGACGTAATCCCAATCTCATGACTTTGGTAGTTTTAGCTCAAAGGGCTTCAAAACAATTTTTCTATTGAATCGAAGAATAAATTATAAATGTGTATAAAAATATTTGCGTAGCTGAGGGTTTACTTACTTTTGGCTTAAGGTGTTCAATTAGCAAAACATATATTTCTTAATCTGTGAAAGTCTGTGAACATGATGTTCTCAAGTCAGCCCACTTTTCACCTAAGGACTTGGAAATGTGATTATTTTTTTGTTAAAGGTTTTTGTTGTACTGCTGGCTTTATTTAATAGTAGATAGACAGGAACAAGGGAAAGACATGCATGGTACCAAGACAATGTTGCTGAGGATTATAGCCGCTGTCCATGGTGCACCGGCTTGACCTCTGACCGATCTGGTGTCAAAACAATTAAATTCTAAAATCTGGGTATAAAGAAAAACAGCAAAACAGACTGATATTCATCCTAACTATGCTAGAAAAACAAATTGCTTCACTTTGGATTTGTTTTTGTTGTTTATTTAATTTCTAATACCAACAAGCAGATAGTAAGTCTAGATCTTTTCCGGCCCAATAGGAAATTGATTGACACCTAAAGATAATGGAGGTATAAAAATAACAAGTATCTATGATGGAAAATAGAACAATAAACCATCAATGGCCTCTGTCTCTTGTTACAGTCACTAAAAGGAAAAAAAAGAAAAAACCTCTAAGGACCTGAAAAGACATGAAAGTTAGATCAAGGACGTTGTATTCAAGCGTTAGATTGCTTTCACACTGGATGATTAGCCTCATCCATGCTAATTACAATGAATGGAAACTAATTAAGAGAAACTATGTGTCAGCTATGGAGGATTTGGGGCTTTGTTCATCTTATATCACCATTTGCAAGGTACTGTTCGCTCCTCGCTAACATATACATTCATCAGCCAGGGCAACAAACATCTTACATACATACAAAGCAGAAGGAAGCATGATTAGTGCATCAGAGCTCAAACTTAATAGGCAGAGCAATTAAAAGCTCAGCTAGTGAAACAGGAAAATGCCATTCATGATAATTCCCAAGGGAAGAGTTTTCAACTAAATTAAGAGAGCAGTGTGTTTGAGAACAGACTTCATTCAATTCTCTAATTCTCATCTGTGGGACGTCCAAATATCGGTGCTGCTGGTTTGAAGCTATTACACAGCTCCAGCGGGATAAGGAAAATGGCAATTATCTGGGCTGTAGTGGCAGTTCCTCCTACCAGGTCTTCCACCAGCTGCCTCTAACCGATTATGTCTGCAGGTCGGCGAAGTTGAGCCAGACAGGGCTCCTGGCCTGAAACCGCTGAGCTTTTGCAACTGCATCCATCTGACCCGACCGATGCTTTTTCCTTCCAAACATACAGGAATGTAATTAGGCTAGGAGGACATGGTGAGGGCTAACCACTCAGAGACACCAAAGACATCAGGCCAAGCGTGTCCGACCTGAAAGACAAAACTAAAAACCTCAATGGAAAGCTCAGCCTTTCTTGTTAGAATACGTTCCACATTGTGCAAGACAGAGAATGATGTCTCAGAGCAATAAATTTATTACTTTTGAAAAGGGTGTCACAACACAGGTCTACAATTCCCTGTTTTGAGATGGTTGGTACTTTCAGCCCTACAACCTGCTGTATCTCTAGTTATTTTGAAGAAATAAAGAACAAACTTCTTGGGTTGCAGGGCCTCGAGTGTCATGTAGAAAAAAAGTTGGATAACTTGTAACCACAGACAAGCTTATGGTTAGAAAGCTTCTACAAAATCAGAGATATCAAGGATGTTGCCATTCTAGGTGTGTACCTCGCTTGTAACACCATCCGCCAACAATGCAACTGGATAATTATTCATTAAAAAATGTAAAAAAGACAACTTTTTTATCACTTTTTTTATCACTATAACTTATACATCATCAGCCAGGGTAACAAACATGTTATATACATCTTCTTAATCTAATATCTCAATCTAATATGCGAACATCTGTTTATGTGTACTGACACATCCAAGGTCAGGGAGGCGATTACAATCAGCCCATGGTACTTAACTGGAGACACTGATATAGTAGTATAGTAGAGCTAAAAAGTAAAACTCTAAGGTAATCAAATGTAATCAATCTTGGATTTTCCTGCACTAAATCCCCTCTAACAGTGTGGGGTTTTTATACACTTGTTTAGAAAATGCACAAGAGATATACATCATGATAAACTTAAGTGAATATCTATGCAAAGAATTCTTTTGCATTCTGAATGTAAAAGTAAACATTTCCTGTTTCAATTTATCCTTCGGTCATAATTTATATTGATTAGTCAAATCTGGGCTTAATTATTCTACTGATTATTGGAAAGCCCAAGTTTTTCTTTAAACTTTAGTAAACACTTACTTTGCTCTCCCAAACCTAATCCATCATGGTTTGAGCCGAACGCTTCCATCTTGCTAATAACTTGTGTCCAAAAACCCAGGAGCCAGAAATGCAGAAGGGCTATGGATGCTTGTTTGAACACAAACACTTAACGTACCTAAGCTCTGTCTGGCTTCACCGGGAAGCCCAAGCTTATAATTAGCCACGCGAGCTGCAATCAGAGCCCAGTGACAATACTTCTCCAATGGCTTGTTTTCCTAACCTCTGCAAGACCTCAGGCAGAGGTCCACTTACCCTGTCAGAACCAGCCCACAGCTCAAATGAAAACACTGGAATCAGTCATTCCGCTGCAGCGCCACTGATTAAATGTGCAGAGTGTAGAGTGCAATTTGCTAAATTACAAGTATTTTGCACATGTAAATATACTTTAATTACAGCAATTAAAGAAGATTATGGGAGATTGGCAGATGGGGAATGTAATGTTGTTTTAATTAGAGTTTGAATGCACTGTAACACAAACAGAATGTTAACCCTTCAGAAAAGAATGGGCTGTTAGGCTCTGACAAATTGTATCCTGATGCAGCTTTCTCGAGGCTTATAATCACCTGCAGCTCTGACGTCTGCGGAGCAGAAAGACAGGTTGGCGAGAAACAAAGAGCAAATTAAAGCCGGGAGATGGAAAAAGTGAGAGGTGCAACAGGATGTGGAGACAATGGGAAACATATGTCGCCTTCCATAACCTGCTGCTCTCGGAGTAGTAAGATTAGACATGTACAAATATTTTGACAGCAGTTAACTTCGAATCAGAGTCAATTATGAACGGATAGAACCGACAATCAATCAGGAAAAAATTAAAAGCAACTCATGTCGAAAACCTCAGCAATAAGGACAAGCACAAGATCACGGAGCAACATCCAAGCTAAGCTGTGATCTCAGATGACATGAACTGAAAAAATATTTACCCACAATTTTAGGGATATGAGGATAAAAGCAGATTGCAGGAACTGCCGTAGATCAGATTTGCTGCAACGCTGTTTAAAGAAAACCATGTGGACCAGGCACGCATTAGCTGACTGAGGCAAGTGTTTGTGCTTTTCACCCTGAAGAAATTCAGGGTCGTGTACCCAGGATTGGGAAAAATCCCCTCCTAGGATCGTTGTAGCTGTGTAGAAACATTTATTACAATTCAGTCAATAACTTATTAGAAATTCTAATTGAAGGTTCAATGCCCTTACGTTGGGGGCTTGCAATGAAGACTACCTTCAGAACGGCATTTAAGGCCCTAATCTCTTTATCATGCACTATTTGGAAAACTAACTTTGCTCTTGTTAGGGAGATCAATTGGATTAATTTAGAAAATGGGAGAAAATGTCATCCTTCATCCTTTAATTCTCAGATGGCTGAAGGAGGCGGATTAAAGAGAGACACCGCCGCTTTGCCTCGATATCAGTAAAACTAAGAGTCAAAGGAGAGTTGACCTAAACAATTTAATTACCACGTGAACTGTTCCACCCCTCAGACGGATCATGATATCCAGGGAACAAGCATGGTACGGCTCGGCCTATTATCTCCTACTTTTGTATTAACTACATTTCGGAAATACAATAAGAAACTGGCTACAGACTAGAATTGGACAATTTTCAGCTTAACTGGTCCAGACTGGTGACCTGCTGTCCGACACTAAAATGGCCCATTTGTTCTCCAGTAGTGACATATAAGGACTATCAAGCTGAAGTAACAACTACAGTGTTTGGAAGAAAGAAAAGAGAATTGACAGAAAACAAGCCTTAGCAGATATTAGGAAGACAGAATAGATAACAATATATTTGCTCTTTTTTATTTCCTTGAGGTTTTCAGCCTCTGTTTGGATTTGGAAATATTTGGCAGTCAATAACAAAACAAAAATAATAATAATAATAATAAAATAAAATTTGCCAAAACATGTAACCACAAACAGAGAAATCACTGAAAATAGAGTGGAAGACCAACAATCAACATAATACATTTTTTTTTAAATCACAGAATACAGAAGAGAGAACCTGGAAGAGCTCCAAAATGCGAAAATGGGACGAACTAGTAGGCTAATATTACCTACATAAATATGTTTCTGTTCTATAATGCTGTAAAAGACTGCGAGTTTAAAAAAGACAGTTTTACTTCAGCCAACTAATTTCTTTACTTAAGTTTTGGCTCCCTATGATTTGGTGACTGACTCCTCTTGGCAGACTGCAGCAAGTCCCTTTTGTCAGGTCTTCAGCCGTTGTTTTTGATATTTGTCTTTTGCTGCATTGTCCGTAAGCTGTTTACCTCTATTTCCTTTACTTTGTATAAAGTGATTGCATAGTGTTAACCTACAACAAGATGAAAAACCTACATTTTTTCCCTTGGGTGTGTCGAATATGTCATTAAGAAGCAACCCAGAGTAATGTCACTGTATGCAGACAGCAAGGCAGCATGACATGGTTAGTGCTGTTGGTGGGACTGGTGAGCTGTCCACTTCTTCATATGCTTGTCAAATTGTGTATGTTACTACCTCTGTAGCCAGAGACATAATCAGCAGTTTATCATTTCCTCCCTATCACTTAACTTATAGGTGATGTGTCTGACTCTCTGCAGTAAATGCCTCTACCTGAGAACCCAAACAGCTGTGGAACTGTCTTTCATCACTGATCAAAACAATGAACAGCAACAACATAAAAAACACACAAGTAGAACCTACAGTAGACCTTTTCCTTGCTATTGATGAATGGAAAGACATGTAAGAGTTGACTTTAGAAGCTGTGCTGTTGCTTTTCAAATCTGTGGTTGTGGAAATGCAACCAAGAGTCAGACAGAGTTAAAAGCATACTAACTAATGTATGTGGATGACAGACAGACAGACAAATATCTTCAGTTGGAAAATCGAATTAACATTGCTGAGAATTTCAGCAACGGGAGTCTTGTTAGCCACTTTGAAGAAGAAATCCCAATCAACAATATTTGTAACTGATTTTCCTGATGTTAATTATCAGATATGATAATAAAGGAATGTAAAAAGGGTTTTCAAATCACAGTTTTCTGAGGTAATTGAATATTCTGTATGCCAGATAGCTTTGTAATTTTTGCTTCCAAGCAGTAAAAGATGGCTGTTTCATTTTTAATTAAAAAAATACCTCAGTTATATTTGGTATGATACTTAGAATGAACACTTTGTTCTTTAGTTGTCCTTTCTTCAATGGCAGGAATAAATAAATGAGACCAGAGTGCCCTGTGTGAATCCAACCTTGAACTCCTTAATGGTTTTGCAGGATGGTTCCTTATTTTGTCCGCACGCATGTTAATTTCAATTAAAACGAATGAACAGTTCACTGCACCTTCATTGTGTGGCTCTTGTTCTGCGTGTACATGGGGGACATTTTTGTGCTAAGCTAGTAATAATTAATCAAAAGCCAGAGAGAAGGACACAGCTCAGAGGAAATTATTGGCATTTCAAATGTCAGTAGCCGTGTTATCTGCGGCTCAGCACCTGAATGCACAAATACTTTCATAAATTATTTATGCACTTGATAAACTGTTGACTAGCAGGGGAGTGATGTTGGCACATCAGATTTTGGACCACAAGACAATGTATTTAAAAAATAAATAATTTTCTTATGTGAAAAATCAAAATATGAATTTTCTAGAACTCTTAATGTATGTATGCCTAATTTTGAACTATAAATACAAACGTTATTAAGAAAGTACTACTGATATTTATCCATGTGTTGTGCTTACGATTAAAAAAATACCAAACATGTATAAATCAATATATAATTTTTTTAATCAAACATAAGGAAATAGATGGATGGATTGATACATTTCGTTGCTTGTACAATTTTATTCTATTCTTTTGATAGATGATAGATATTATAAATCTGGATGATGATAGATGAATGGACAATAAAAATCTGTTTGAATGGATGAATGGATGGATATTACAAAGTAATATCTTTCAGTGTCACTGAGAACTGTACATGTCCTATTGGAACATCCTGCTGGATAGATTATAGATAACTGGACACAGATGAAATCCAACATTTTCAGAGCTCACCACCTTTACTTCAAAGTAAAAAGTCAAGCGTCTTAAGCTTGTGTCCAGCAAGCAGTGCTGAATAATGCATACCTTATGCAGCAGGAAAAACCTTTGTCAGAGTAACCTAAAGCCTCATTCATCCCTACACTATTTTTTTTTTAGTTTTCATGCCTTTCAGCTGAATTAAAGTCACCTGGTCTCCTCAGAGTGGCCTGTAAATCTATAAAGAACTCCCGTCATGCTGCTTTTACTGAAGCTTTTAACTTTTTCCCCCCTTTGTCGACTTCTTTCTACTATAATCATGTGGGGAATGACAGATCACAGAGGGGGAAAAAGTATTCACTAGTCAGTGGGACAGGGAAACCTTAACACCGTCTTTAAATTGTCACATAAGTCAGCAGCTTTAGAACAAATTGAACAAAATGGAACCTTTCAGACGCTTCGCTGAAGTAGCATGTCAGCTCTGGGCACAAAGGAGGCCCCGGCTACAGAGAGGCAGAAAGGGTGCATTATCCTCTCTGTGGCTGGCCGGTCCAAAAGGCCCATTTCACACCTACCGCCACCTGCTACTAGTTCTCCTGGAGTCCCTCAAGGACAATGCTTTTGGATTCCACTGCTAGGAACGAAACACAAAAAAACAAAACTGGCGTGCTAATGCCCTCTGAAAAACAAAAAGCCATCAGCCTCCAGAACCAACACTGATTTTTACTAATTGACAACCGTGCAATAAGCTTTGTGAAATGAATGGAAAATGCGAAAGATGGAGTATGTATTCACTCAGAGAAGGGAAAATATCTTAGGCACGGCAATATTAATTCAATAGGGGACACCCTACACGCAGGATGAGGAATCATCTGTGTAAGATGGTGAAAATCACATCAGTCAATCTGAAATTAAAATCACAGACCTCATATCCTATGAACAAGTAGTTACACTTGCACGAAGCATCCTGAGCAGAAAAGGGGGAAAGGTTAGATGTTTTTCAAACCTTTCATACATGAAAGATGTGTAAACACTTGTGTTCGTACACTGTTCACTTTGACGAGCATAATAGAAAGAAACAGAGAACCACCTTTTGCTGCTATACAGCTAAAAGTCCTTTTAGGTCCTGTTTGCTTATGCTATGTTTAGGAACGGGTTTATTGCCAGACATCGTTTTCAATAGTTTCATTTTGGTCTCATCTTCCACCTGATTCTTGTGTCTCCTACACTGCCAGCTACAGAGTTTATTAGGAGTTCATTTTCTCCCATCTATAGAAAAACTATGGCTTTATGTAATTTTAAGTGTACATATTTATCACCAAAAATGCCTATAGTTATGGCGGTTCTTTGACACTAATAGACAGCTATACTGGTCGTAACATTACTAGAAAATATTCTCTTAACTCAAGGCGATTCCTTGATCTTTCAAGGGCCTCTTTCTGGCTTTTTAATGTAGTTTTGCTGCCGTTTCATAGCATGGTGGACCTTTGTTCTTCCCTCAGCCATCCCATCAGACACCAGCAAATTGAATCCACGCTAAATAAAAAAAAAAAATAGTCATCTGTGTAATGGAAATTATTTATCATGTCTACTTAACCAAAGCGGATTTTGAAAAAACATTAAGGATTGAGACTTAAGCTTCATATGAGAATGGTGACATTGAATGGAGGACATTAATGCAGGGAAAGGGAAATATTAGCAGCAACATATGTAAATTGCAAGGTTGTATATATATAGAGTGGATTCATTCTAATTAAAGGTTACCTTTAGAGTTTTCCTTCCTTTTTTCCCCTCCAGATTTCATGTAAATGTTTACATCAGTAAATCAGATAAGTTACAGCTCTGTATTTCTGTCATTTACTTCAAAGTTTGAAACTTGTAACACATTGAAAAAAGAGGACTTTAAACTATTTAACGAGCACAGATAAAAAACTTCAGACATCTCTAAAAGAAATCTGATAGGCTACAGCTATTGCTGTTGCTTAAGCTTATTTCCCTACAGAAATTTTGCATTCCACTAAACTTTTGAACAATATTTTTGAATACAGCACTTTGTGAATTGCCGGTTCCTTTAGCAACAAACTTTGTTTTTTGTTTTTAAACAAAGAGTTTTATTGGTTAAAACCATCAACAATAAAAGAAAAAAATACCTGACTGTAAATAAAAAACCTTATATACGATAAGATTTCCATTTTGAATCAAATTACCAAAATAAACTAACTTATCAAGTACACGGTTTATCCCGCTCTACATGCACCCTGGCATATCATTCATAGACTCCATGGTCAACAAAAAAGTTCTCCTAACATCCAATATTGTTGCACAGCAATAATTCGGCAGCATGTCAAAATAAATCCCCGGCATCTTCATCTCCTGGCCTGCTTTGCCCAGCAGACAGACTGTTCATGCAAATCAAGCTCACCATGACAGCACAGCTCAGAGATGTATGCAGGATGAAAGGTGGTCCTTATCTAGCAGGAATCACTGTCTGGCCGCCGGGGCCAGGGGACCTACTTTGAACTTCAAACTGTGGACATCAAGGTCCAGCCATAGGCCATGCAAACCGAGGCTGTTCTTCACGAGAGAGGATGATGTGCAGTGCATTTCGCTTGGGTGCCCTCCTTGCTAATATAAAACTCAGTAAAACAATTTCCTTTGCAGAGAGATTAGCATCAAAGGTCATAAGAAACTATAAAAATATTCTAATGAGCAAGTAATCATCAATTTGAATTTAGAATTTGGTAATATTTATCAGCTTTTTCTTTAAAAAAAAAAGCATGTTCCCTATAGCCAATTTTAAACTACTTAAATAAACATTAGACAAAATTTTATATAAACGTCGCTTTATTTGAATGAGACATCAAAACATCAAAAGCCTCAGTTCAGTTTCAATGCTATGGGAACGACAGAGCTCATTGTGTAATGTGGATCTCTATACAGCCATTGTGAATTCTGTGTTAGGACAACATATCATTACCGTAAAAATCAGTTACTGAATGCCCCCTAAACAAGAGTAGATCTGAACAGAGATGCAAACATCTGTTTTTAGCTGATTAACTGCTGATGGGTCGAAAAATGTAAAATCTGATCTTTATCAAAGGGGTGGTACCAGATTACAGTGGCAACAATATCCCTCAAAGTGGAAGCTGGGACTGTAGGGGGAAGTCTGTAGGAAAGTGAGAGAAAGTTTGTCTTTCAACAGATAACAGGAGGGCTAAAAGGATTGTGAATCTCTCGTTATAAAATAAGGTCTAAAAATTCTGGCAGTGTGTTGAAATCTTGAAGTTACAATCCAAAATTTGAGTGGGACTGCTGTTTTACTAATGATAACTCGGCAAAATTTTAATAGGACAAGGAAGACAGTTGAAACAAATTTGGTTTAAAACAATCGACATTTGCACTAATTCTTAGTGGCACTTGGTTGTGGCTTTCCTGCTGGGAGTTGTAATTCGGTCATAGGATTTTGTCTGATGTATCCTTTTTGTGATAAGTGCTAAGAAAAGATCTGGCAATGATGATCTGGAGATGATTCAGGAGCATTTGATATGCGGGACCGCCAGGTTCTGTAACAGCTTTTTCCCCCAAGCCAAGCTAAACTCTTAACAGCTCTGGTCAACTACAAGGAGCGACATGCCATCTGGCCATCTGTGCAATATGTATCACGACAAATAATAATATTTAAACAGAATAGCAGGATGGATAAGAAATAAAAAAATAAAGTAACTTCTTCTAGATTTCTCTATGATACCATGTATCAATCATTACTCTGTGTATAAAAAGCAAGCTTGAATGCAACAAAATTTAGGTGTAAGTGCACTGTGTACAAGGAATGACAATAAAGGTTGTCTAAGTCTCTAAGTCTTAAGAATAGTTATGGACTAAAAAAAACAAAGACAATTACTCATCAAAGTACGTAACTCTAGTCATCTAAACACTGTCTGCTACAATTGCAAGTAATCAATGAGCTAAGAAATGTTTTTTGTTCCCTAATGTGTATGTCTGGTGTGTTTATGTATACTTGTGGTGGATTTTCCAGTAGTAGTGCACTAGAGCAACATTCACAAACAGACAACTGCACTCCCAGGGGAGTCTACAATCAGCCTGTGCAGAACTGCCTCTGTCCTTCAACAGGCAATTAACACCGAGTCCATAATAGCTCCCAGGGGAGCTGCTGGCCAGGGAGGCCAGGAAAGGCATCATCTGAAAGGTCAGTGCTTGCAGAGGAAACAGGAGGGGTGAGGGGTTGATGGAGGGGGAAGACAAGGAGGAGGGTGTGAGCTGCCGGAGAGCAAATGGAGTGTAAAGCAGGAGCTATTTGTCACCACAAGCTATTCCCTCCAGGGGCGGTTGCATTCATTTTCCCCTGGACAGAGGCATGCGTCAGCAACAAGGAGTATAAATTAAGAAGGCCACAGAGGCCCATGGTCTGAACGTCATTTCTCCAAACACCTTGGGACGTTGAGATCCACACAAGTTCGACAATCAGATCAGGGATGTTTTCCCTCCGGTCAGATCAGTCACAGCTCATAAATGTTTCAAGGCCTCTACCTCATGTTTCTACTGATCTTTGTATTCGATGAGGGGAATTTATTATTGCAACCTGTTTCCAATTCCTGCTTCCACTGTGGAAAGTTTACATCCAGTGGGGCATTAAATCCTGCTGATTTTCTCACCAGGTCAGGATATATCCCTACAATCATCAAGGTTTAAGTTTCCAACTCTGCTACTGCAAGGAATGAGAAATCCAGCTGGCGGAGACGCAATATTTGTCAGTCTTTTGGGTAATTTTATTACAGAAAGAAAGGCGGAATAAAAAAGAAATACGCAGTGCTGCGCTACAGACTTGGAACGGCTACAATGGGAAGCTTAACTACATTACCATCGGGGCACACGGGAAATCCATTCTTGGCTGGGATGACTGCCACTGCTAAGGCTGCACTTTGTCTTCGGAAGCTCCCTCAAGAACCGATCATTAAGCAGGTCATTGAATCAAAAACTGTAAGGCTTGGAAAAGAAAGAAAGAGCTGACTAAACTGAGAAGATGTGGTTATTATTCATAGCAGCTGATGTTCACTGAATGAGGAGATAAAATTTATCAGGTTCCCTGATGTACATTACATAAACTATGAGCAGGCGCAACCAGGGTGGATATGAAGATATTTTCTGGCAGCTGTGGCAATGATTACAGTTTGGTATAATCTGATGAATAGATATTCCTGTGATCTCACAGGGTAGGGATCACTTACAGTTAAATCTGGAGATAATTATGAACACAGAGTGCTGGACAAAGTTTAATTTTAGAAATGCATGGGAAGTTTGCTTGGTAAGGAGAAAATTGGTAATCAGTCCAGAATTTGATAATTTTTCAGTCAATAACATAGCGGAATTTGTTAATACAGAAAGATGCAGAAAATATGAAGCTATTATTTGTTTCATGATTGTAAGATTCGAATGTGGAAGAAGCAAAAGAAAAGCTACCATTATTCAAGATGACGACGAAATCAGAGTTGATTTCGGATCTTAGTGATTACATTTAACATTATGGTCTGCTTACCCTACAGCTGTTAATGTTAACCATGCTAATTGTGATAAGCACTCGTAAAAGATGTCTTTATCCTGATTAAAGGCAGACGTGTGGAAGAGTGGCTAATCTCACACACTCTCGCTTCTGGTGTTAATATAAACAGTTATCAAATGATCACCATAGATTGGCTTCTCAAGATTTCTTTACAATTACAATAAAGGAAAACCGGTTTAAAATTCTAACAAATAACATAACATAGGACAGTCACTCAGCTAATAAGGTAGACATGCCTGTTATTTTCAACGAATCTTGTACAGTTTAAACAAAAAAAAGGTTGCTAAGAATATGCTATAAAGTATTTTTTTTTAAATTGCAGGCTTCATTTTATTTGAACGCATTTTCAGTTTTAAAAAGAGGCCTCTATTTGTCATATTTTTTGCCCTAATATTTCTGAATTTTATCATGCCGACACGTTTTTCTACAAAGTACTTCTGTCAAAAATATTAAGTGGATAAATCTCTTTAAAAGCAGGAGTTAAGGGTAACCTTGCGTACAAAAAGTCCGCTGGGTACAAGGATGAAAAGGAAGTTAAGATAATCTTTAAGTATAAGAGAATTTATGAGAAATATTTGGTCATTGTTATCTCAGTTGTGTGAGATAGCAATGACACATCACTATCTTATTTGTGCTAGACAGCAGGTAGATTATCTCAGAGGCAAGAAACAGCTTATTCCACCATAAATTCCCAAAAATTTTAAACAAGTCAAATTGTCACATTGTAAGCATGTACAGTATTAAACACTACTGGTCTGGCATGGGGAGTCCAGCGTTTGTTTAGTCAATAAAGCACAAGATACTGTATATATTCTTTCTTGCTCAGGACAAAGTCAGGGGTCTTCCCAGAACAGTTTGGACATTGATTGGTTTACAACTGAGTGTGATGTTTATTTGGATTGGTGTCAGTTCCTGTCCTCTGTGGACATTGTTTTCCAACAAAAATGGTATTTACCTCAAGTGAATGTGTCAAAGTATCTTGATGTCATATAATAGGGATCCTGATTGTGTTTTACATCTGGATTCTGAATATTACCTGTGGTAAGGTCTATGAGAAATGGAAGATGACCAAAGAACAAGAGCTTGTGTATGAGCCTAGGTAAGGAGCTATGTCATGAAGGGTGAACTTTGAGTACAATTGCTTATTTTTTTGCTTTTAACTATTTTGGATGAGAGAGTACAACCATCTTATGAGGTCGCCTATTGTATGCATCGCCTGGGAGATATTATGGGTGAGTTACAATGAAAGGCAACCTAATGGAAGCTCCAGAATCTGAGAGACTAAATACAGAAAAGACACACAATATTTTTGTTCTAGTCTGATAATACCTTAAAAAGAAGCTGGAGAGAGTTACCTGGGTTACCTCCAAAATCGAATCTCGGCTGGACGGACAGAAGAGAAAACTTGAGTCCTCATATTCTCATTGAAATACTTCTGTCATTAAAATCTTGATTGCAATGGTGGTAATTCAACATCTTCTAGATGTAATTTCACAAGATTTGATTTGGCAAACCAAACATAACCTTTGTTTCAATAAAAAAGCTCAATTTGCTATTTGTTGAGGCGGAGGCACATTTTGTATTTAAAATCCACTCTCCAGGATTTATTCAATAGACCACAGCCATACTGATCTCACTTATTGCTAACACTTATTTCCCCCTGTGAAGGGAAATGTTTTGCAGTGTGTGAGTCTAACTAAATTAATCCATTTATTGCTGTGTTAGAACCTTGAAAGCACTGACATAATTGCTTAAAAAGCTTTGATCGGACAGATTAAAGTTATTAAACAAATGTTGCCAGCTGGAACTTTCCAACCCCGCGGCCCACTCAATACGTTTGGGTCCAAAAGGGAAAAAGGAAAAAAGTAGCTGGCTGGAGGAAGTGATAATCAGCTGCATATCAGCTTTTGAATGTCTCTGCAAACATTTTCATTTAATAAAAATACTTAATTGAAACTTAAGTAGTATTGAATTAGTGCCTACTGAATGCTGGGTGCCTCTGATACTACAGAAGAATCAGACAGCAAGACACTAAATTACTCAGATATGATAGGTGTGATATAGAGCCAAACAGTGGCTCAAAGACATATGGGATCATAATAACATCCTGATGGGAGAGAAGGCACGCAGTGAGGGTCAACCCAAGCTGCCGTGCACATAAATGATACAGTCCATTGCAATTTATCCTCACCAACCAATCAGAATTATGGAGCATCACTGGTTTTTGGCTAATGTTCAATGACTTTAGGCCTCAAACATGCTGATTAGAGTCTATGCATCACCAGAAAACAGAGAGGCTCATTGATTAAAAAAGAACATTAGAAGGGTGAGAGCCAGGGATCAATGCAGCTGATCAATGGATTCTGTGAATGAATGAACCAACAAATGAGTGTGTACTTGTATAAATTAGTTTCACCTCAGTAGATGGGAGTAGATGGGAAAAGTTCTGAAGAGCTAATCAATAAACTTCATCTCTAATCAAAATGTATTAATGATGATAATGATGATTATTGGAAAATTATTAGATTAATAATTGAAAAGAAATGAATGTGAAAAGCATGGTTAATAGTCCAAAAGCATGTTTTATATATATTTGTGTCTATGGACCGGTCTGAGGATATAAAAAAAAATGTAAATACATTTCCTTTATCTCCATGTAATCCTACAGATGGTAGTGATGTCTTTGCTCCGTTACGGTGGTAAAATGTTGCAGTCA
Organism: Orestias chungarensis; assembly: GCA_032876305.1. Taxonomy (NCBI): domain Eukaryota; kingdom Metazoa; phylum Chordata; class Actinopteri; order Cyprinodontiformes; family Cyprinodontidae; genus Orestias; species Orestias chungarensis. Next base: position 1,468,736 of record JAVLVB010000868.1, on the reverse strand, counting down.
AGCGCTAAAGCGTCCTGGACAGAGCTGCTCATCCACAGTGTTGGCCAGGAGAGTAGTGTTCCTGTCCAAAAGCAACCATATGAGCCCTAAATGTTGGCGCGGCTCAACTCCTGGCTGTCTGACACTGCTGCCGCCGTTCGTTGGAAAACAAATGATTTCAAAGACAGTTGCTTTAACTGCTTGTCAAATACCAAAAACAGAAACTGGAAAGCTCGGGATTCACATCAAATTCTGCAAATCTATGCATGGCTACATGAAATTCTCTTCTAACACGTAAAATTAAACTAGAAACTAAAACTAATTGCACTATATGATTGCATTTATACAATAAACATACATTTTCTTTTACATAATCACCATCAGTGCTTTGGTTAAACAGGCCTATTGTGATTTCGGTCTAACTGGATATCGATAACTTATGAACCCATGAGAAACAGTGGACAACTATTGTGTGAGGCAACAGTTTCTTTGACAAAAACATAGCAATACTTGCTCAAGGAAACCTTTTCTCTTTGTATGAATTATGGAGATACAGACATACCGGCTGAGTACTGCATCCTTAACCGTGATACATGTCCTCCGTCTCTGTCATAGCTGGGTGAGGTTAGTGAAATAATGATATAGAATTCATTTGGCCTGAACAAGCCCTGGCTTCCCCATATATACATCAGACACATCCTGCTGCAGCTCTTAGGGTGGTGGAAAACAAGACAAGTGGTGAGGCATAAGAGAAAACCACAATCCGCTCCATATATCTCCCCACCTTCCCTTTTTATGTCCGTCTTTTTGCACGCGGGACATCATCCTCTCGCCTCATATCTTCTGCTTTTTGCTGTAGCTTGCTTCCCTGCATCCATCTTTGTTTCCTCCATATCTCCAACTTGTTCTCCCTCTCTGACTCCCACCAACGCCTGCCTCCCTCCCTGTCTCTCATTCTCCCCGGAGGTGAGCACAATCTCATTAACCACTGCTGGATGGGTCGTCCTCTCCTCTCAGGTTCAAGGTGACGGAAGATTAGGTCGTTTGGCCTCAGCTCATTCTGTATTCACATCGCGCTACTTGCTGCCCGTGAACGCCAAATTACATTGAACCATGGGAGTCTAACTCCATTATTTTAAATGGAAGATTAATTTAACAATATGCGGCAGATATTTGTTACAGGCCCATCATGCAAAAGTGACTTTTGCTTATAAATATGAAGACGCTTAGTCTAGCTGCTGCAGTTTTGACATAAATAAATCATGAGCGTTTATAGCTTATCTCCATTTCACTTTAATAGGCAACAAAATGTAAAATGATATGTCCTAAATAATGACAGGCATGCACATATAAAATAATACAGACAGATAATGTAAAAAATATACAAGGTTTAGAGACTTACCAGATGATTTTAAAGGTTTGCTGATCAGAACTTTGTGGCTAGGGTTAGAGTTAGGGTTGTTGACTGATATTCTAGTACTAGTTTGTATCTCTTTTTTCCCCCCCTCCCCTGTTCAGCATCATTGATAGTAGAATGAGTTTCCCGGCTGCCATAGTTGTGCTTCACAGAATTTGTATATCAGTTTACTCCAACACACATTAAATAAACCTCAAGGTGGGTAAAACTAAATGTGCTAAGGAAGGCCGGTCTTCCTTTAATAACTGCACAGAGATGCCATTACAAAGGGGCAACTTGCCCTGCATCAGCCAAAGCTAAACATTCTGTTTTAGGCAAAAATAAATAGCCAGCATGCCACTGTAGTAAAACATAAAAGTTTTACATCTCTTATGTTTCCTCTGTCTTAATTTTGACACACATCACTAACAGCTGCTTTTAAGTCTTCAAGGGTACCAACGTCCACAACGAAAAATGATGATCTAACTGTGAACCCGTGTGACTTATTTGTGTTAGATTCGCTGATTAAAGAAAAAAAATAAAGATTGGATTCTTTGTACATCCTGCAGCTGATTTGCATCGACAAAAATCAAACAATACCTTAACTTCAACCCCAACACAAACCTCTCTCCAAATAATGGCAACATATCTACAATTCACATTATTTGTTTCTTTTTTTTAGACATTTGAAATCTGTTTAAAATTCACATGACATTTGAAACGAAGTCGATGCATGTTTGAGGTACTTTGATAATATGAGTAATGATAATGTTTAGCTTTCCAATGTGTTAAATAAGGTACTTTTTATTTGATGTTTTAAATCATACTGTATTTCTCCAACTAAAGGACACAGCTGTCATGAAATAAATATGAAGCAGGTAACATTATGGATCCCACATATCTGAAATAAGATTTTGCCCATATTTATTAGTAAGTATGTGTTGTCATTTTAAAATGTAATATATGTAAATAATAACTGAAATCACTTTGTTTGATGAATCCCTTCAACATAAACAATCTGGGAGATTAACTTCCCTGTGAGTAAACTATTTCATTGCTGCCAAAGAGACAGACACTGAAAGACAGAAGTCAGGCATCCATTTCATCTAAAAAGGCTGTATTCCTTACTGGCAGCTGACTGAAGCTCCTCTGGAACCTCACATAAAGCTTACCCAAATGGCCTCACTGTGGCTGCAACATGTCAGCCTGAGATATGCACATCAGTGCTCTGTGACAGTAACTCCTGATCGTATTACACACCTCAGCAGTGCTCATGTCCCATTACCGCCACCCAGCCCTGCCTGGCAGCGATTACCCTTCCCGCGCGCGCACACCCACTGATAGCTGTAATGTGTAAGTGAAACAGTCATTTTCAATAGGAGATGAAGAAGGTGCGGTCGTGCTGGTGGGAGTTCTGCACGACAACGGGAGCTGGGTGGTGGAGGGCGGCAGAATGATTCAATGCTAATCCTCCCACACGGGGTAAAACACATTGAGTTGGAGCTCCAAACACCGCCACCTCCCTTCCCACTGTGCAACCCTCCACCCCCACACCGGCAAGAAAGCGCCCCTTGCTCGACTGATATTTTGGCTCTTTAATGTGAAATTTCTTCGGGGAGCGTGCAGCCTAATTACTGTAGAGGGATAGATAACCTCGCTGCGTATTAACGAGGCCAATACATTTCAAAGTCATTAAAGATAACCATGGCAATAAGTCTGGGTATAAGCATCACTAGGTCTCACAGTCAGCGTTTCGGTGCTAAAAAAGTGGAGAAATGGCAGTAAAGGAAGGGAGTGGGGTTGGTAGGGATGTGGTGTGGTGTGAGTAAAAGCGGTGATAGTAATTCCCAGTCACTTATAAAGACAGGACTATGGGAATCTTACAAAAAAAAAAAAAAAGGTTTGTAAAGAAAAACATTACATGGTCAAAATGTCTCTCTTCTGCAAATTAATAGGAAATTAGTGTTTTCATTTGCCACATTAGGGTGTTATCAGATCTATCACGACATTATCAGTTTATTGACTAAACATAGTTCACTGGCCTCTAACAGAGCATCAGCCATGTTGACACAACCACTTATCCTTCTTTATGTCACTCAACAACCTTATGGCTGGGAGAGATGAACACATAACAACTTATATGCAATCAAAATAATTCAATTTATTTAAAAGTAAAAAGCATTTTTTTCAAGTTAATATTATGCCCATTTATCCCTGTCTTTATATTGTCCACCTCTCTTTATGCCTAATGCAAAATAAGGATTTGCAGAGTTGTCTTAGTTAAAAATCCAAATATCTGAATCTGCTTTTAAAACCTTTGTTTAAAATTCTTAACATTAAAGGCAATAAAATATGTGGTAGAAATGACAAAATAAATAACAATGGCACAGTGTAGTAAGTCATTAGATCAGTACGAACCTGCTAAATGAACAGAACAAAACTTATGTTGATTTTAAATAATTTAAACTGGAATTGCAATAACCATTAGAAATCAATACATGCTGTAGGAAAGTTCCTATAAGACATGTTTAATTCATTTCCCGTTCTATCCAATTTCATTGATTACAGAAGTTAGTTGGAGAGACATCTATGTGGTCTTTATTGTGAATCTACAGTTAACCTGAACAGATTGATATGTGCCAACATCCTAAAATCAACCAGGATCGCTGACTAATAATCGACCTTTTTCTTTCACAGTTAAACATATGTACCAGCTAAAGTCTGTAGCTCACATAGTGGCTTACTGTCACTCTTCCATACAAGAGATAAAAACTGTCTGTCTGTCTGCCTCCACGAAATTATCAGTTTACAGAACCTGGTGAAGACATTTCTATACTTGCCACAGCAGAACCAGAACCAACAGGTCCATACTTAGGTAATACCACAATGAAAAAACTGAGTAACAGTGGAAAAATTATCAAAATAAACGAGAACCCATCAGTACTTTAAAGGGCAAAACAACCTCCGGATTCTAATGCTCTAATAACAGCATATGAAGAATGTTTGTTCAGCATGAAACAGAATTTGATGCTGAGATGATGGATGAGACTGTACTCAACTCCAACACAGGCATGTTTTGAAAATGCTTTCAGTGCTGCTTCAAATGCATCGAACACCTCATGATGATAGCAGCCCACTGAGAACAAAAGCACAGGAAAGAGGAGAAGCCTTTCATCTATTCCACTATTGCTTTATCTGGATTTTGAAACAACTTTAAGGCAAAACATTAAAACCACTAAAGGCAGCAAACAGCTTTGAAAACAGCATTAGGTACTCCTTAGTGAGTCTAACACACATGGGAAGTGTAAGGAGGGTCATCTAGAAGGTTACCGATAGATTAGAGAACCCACACAAACATTTTATCTCTTCACGAGGAAAGCGCTGGTGAAGATAAACTTCCATTCATTTCTACAGCCTAACATAATACTTTTCTTAAACCTAACCATTAACAGTACGGATATATTGATAAATGTTCAAACAGTAAAATAACAAACAAAAAAAACAACAACCTGTTATTTAAATGAAAATGAAGCTAACATATTTTCAGCATAAGAAAATATTTACCTAAACAGACCCTTCTGAGACTGTACCAGGCCCAGCTATACATTTCTATTTAACAACCTTACAATGAGAGGCTATAAAAGGAAGCTAAACTGCATTTCCAAAACACTAAATTTTGAAAACACACTTCAGGCACCGCTCTAAATGTAAAAAATCTATCAAAGTTTGAGCTTCTCTATTAAATGTTTTTATTACTTTAACATTCACTGGATTATAGAACACGGGTACATTCATGTCAGGTAAAATGATCTGCTTTGATGAAACAGCTTGGCTTAAAAGGACATTTTGCATCTTTTGAAGAGCAGTTCTGTAACAGTCAGATGTCACATCATTGTGAGTTGATAGAAACAGGCTCTAGCTGGTTTTATTAATATGACATTAGCCTTTATTTCCAAAAGAGACCAGTACTTTACCAAACCAATAATGATATTTTGCAGCAGAACTACATAAACCTTCCTAAACTAAGCCATAGTTATCTCAGACTGTTACAAAAATCCAATAGTTTAATCAGTTCTTGGTGGGGCAGCAACCTTTTTTTAAAACATCTTTAGACATTATAATGGCCTTTATTTTCAGCATATTTGACATGAAATGGGTAAAGAGAGAAAGAATGAAAACAACCTAGGTCCCAGGGTTGGGTTAAGAACTACTAGATTTGTGATTTGAGGTGACTACTCTACAGCTAAACCATTCGTTTCCTCAACAGAAAAAAAAACAACCTAAGAAAAGTATCTTGTGAAGTGGGTTTATGTCCGATACAACCACTCTGTATCGCAAAGATGCAAAGGTTTTAAGATTGAGTTGTTTGAAATAGCTAACATAAGGTAGCTTTCACATAGGATTTATTTACTTGTAGTCATCTCAAGATGAAAATTGAAGATGACCTTTTACCTTTAGAGGCCTCGGAAATGTACAAAGCAAAAAACCTGCATGTTTTTTCCAACATATACTAGTTTACTGGCATTTTAAATGTATGCATCATGCTACTTTGCTAAACACTGTGTCGCTTCGACCCAAAGTTTGTAACATAATCATTAGAAGACATTTTTCCTGCTGATTTATTTGGTAAAACGCTTAGCATGTCCTCTATTCTGACCGGTCTCTGTACTCTTCATGCATGATTACATTGATCCAGTCAGGTAGAGGCAAGAACATTATTGACATAGAAAACTTGCTTTACAAGACTTTTTCAGCCATACACTTCATTTTGTAGAACACATCTGAGACCATGTGACTGTAACAGGTTGGTTTGGTTTAGAAACATGACTTGCTTCTTTAAACAGTGTCCATATGCGGAAATGTTAGAGAAGACATTTTTACCCAAAGAACTATACGTCAATCAACTATAAACTGTTGAAACAGAAAAGCAAAACAAAAAAGGTCACATTAGTTGAAATGGCAGTCATTTAACTCTGATGCACAAGAAGTTAAACATTTTATTACTGTTTGAACGCAACAGTAATTAGATTCTTGTTAAAAGGTTTCCTTTCTAATTTTTCCTTCAATTAACTGCGATTCAACATGGCACAGCTTTTCTTTTGAAATAGGGAAATTATACGCCTTCTGCCAAAGCTTTGGCCCTAACTGGGTCTCTGGAGGCTCCCTGGAACCCACACCTCCCATCCATAACTCAAAAACACCTTCAGGGACTGGCACTCCACTTTTCCTAACCTCCGAGCTCATTATCAGAAGTCTCCAGGGCACACCGCTAACCACAGAAAGGAATTAGGATTTGCTCGGAACACTCGCAACCAGAAATGGATGATAGTGGGTAGAGAGATCAGCAGCACAGAGAGCTCCTGGGAGTACAGCAACTTGCAGAATAAAGCACTTTTTATTATAAATTTAGGAATGCACCTGCTGAGGTGCTGAAAGGACACTGCAGCCCTCTGTTTCAGAAATGAATTGGAATCATAAAGAATGTTCATTTGTGGACTATGGCTTTTGCTTTCTAAAAAAAGCGGAATAGCTTAACGCCTGAAAGAGGGTGTAATCAACATGCACAACTTGGCTTTCGAATCACACAATGGATCTGAAATGAAACTGTTTGCAATTTGTGATTGGAGAGAAACATGCAAATGCTAAACTTGTTAGTGAGAAATTTCTAATTCTGACTAAGGTGAAGACGAGGTCTACTTCTTCCAAGCTTACATTATAACCCCCAACAATGGGGATTTTACCTCAACAGCACTAGGCTTAATTATCACTACCAGATATTCTTTTTTGGCTTAGGCCCTGATCTAATAATAACACCCAACAGTCTTCATGTAAAAAGCTAAAGACCCAAAAATCCATTGTAATGTTTAATCTGCTGCAAAACGAATGTATGTATTTCATCTCACAATACAATAATCTCATCCATTCAATCAGGCATTAGTAAGAGTATGGTACCATAACAGCTGCTTTGAAGGCGGCTAAAAACATTATTTTTGCTGTTGAAAGGAAGCAGCGCTGTGCGGCTTTGTGGATTTGTCAAAAGCACTCGATACTATAGACCATGAAATCCTGTTAGCCAAACAGGGGAATTCTGGTTTTTCGGAAAAGGATGTTGCTTGGTTAACAAATTATCACAGAAATAGGACACTACGTATAAAATAGAAATAGGACACTACGTATAAAATATGGTAACTTGTTTTCTAAAGTTAAAACAGTTAATAAAGGGATGCCGCCAGGATCTATTTTAGGTCCTTTTCTATTTATAATAATAATACTTGTTTGTATTTTTGTGTAGACACTCAAATTATTTTCTGCACTGGGTCCACTCCTGTTGAACTATGTTTCTTATTAAATGTTAAACTTGTTCTTACACAGATAAAGCTAAATTAAAGTTTCCAGAAATCCACAAAAGATCCCTTGTCTGTTTTCTTTTTCTCTTTACCTGTGAAAATAAAGAAAAGCTAGTTCACACATATGCAGATCTGGGCATTTTGATAGATAATTTTACGGCATGTGTTGGACTACATAGATCGTTTAGGTGACTGGTTTCTCACAACGTCTTGAGACGCTTGAGTCCTTCTAACAATCTTCTTTAAAGTTCATTACAAACTACAACATTTCAAGACACCACTTTGTTTATATTCACCGGTGGTCTGGCTGCCTAAACCAACTCCCGCTGGGTATGTTTTATTTACAAGGCATTACTCAGACTCCTGCCAGCTATATTTGTACAGCAATAGCACTGAAAAAGAGACTCGTAGTTTTAGCTGACATGATTTCCTGCTTCTCTCTGTCTCTTTTGCTCAGACAGAATTGGGTAGGAAAGTTCTTTGTTCACTCTACACCCTCTTCTTGGAAATGGTTTCAAGAAACGTTAGAATTGACTTAATTCATATTGTTTTGTGCTTTTGCATCCAAACTTGAGGCTGATTCAGTGCTGTGAATAGATTGTCATTTTATTTTACCTGTGTAACAATATACCATATGTATAACATTTATAAAATATTTTATAACATAACATTTCCTTTAAATTAAAAACAAAAATAAAATATAATTTTAATGTGGGCATAGTATATTAAAATAAATAGCTAAATAAAACCAAACATAACCCTGTTCAAGATCATTCAGGCAGCCTATTTCTTGTGCTTTGTTTAACAAACTGCACCTAAAGAACTATTTCACATTTCTCACATGTCCCCTTTAATGGGAGAAATGGCCTCTTGTTTCTTCGGCCAGTGTGGAGGATTCTGTTGGATGTTTGATATGATGCTTTAAAGCATTTAATTTTGTTGTTCTGATCTCGGAGTTTTGCGGAGATGTCTCTTCAAAATGCTTGTGTTTTGATTTGTAGTGTCGCTTCACATTGCTTATTTTTATTGCCGCAACAGTTTCTTGACATATTAAGCACAGAGGGCAAGTGCTGGACGTTGGTAAAAAGAACGCAAACCTTTCTGTCCACTCTGGTTGGAATTGGCGGTTTTCTGTCCAGTTTTTTTGGAGCAAATTTCGAGCATGCCATTACTGCTCCGGTCGGTAAACTTGTGGCTGCTGCTGAGAGTGACTGTCTCGAGTTTGGGGCAGTGTTGCTAGATAGGATCGAGGTTTTCCAGCCCAAAAATCTGTTAAAAACCGCCACATCACACAACCCGCCCAATTAATATATTGTTATATTTACTTTGTGAACATGTACACACTTCAGTACAAGTTAATTTAACACTATATGTCAAAACGCTAAAATCCAACAAAATCTGCCCAGAGTTGTTCTCCATAAACAACACTGACCAGCCACGTATGCATTTTTTTTTTCTTTTTTCTATCCTACTATCCCGAGGTGGGAATAAACCGCAGAGCACTGAGGGCGACGACGATGGACGGCTTTGCCCCCAGACAACCTCTTGGAGAATGTGATGGAGAATTTTGACTTCAAACCAGCCCAAATTATCTCCACCCGCCCAAAGCAATTTTTACTCTCAAAATCAAAATGAAAACCGCCCAATTGGTCGGTAAACCACTCAATATGGCAACACTGTTTGGGAGGGCTGTAGTGCTATCTGTTTATTTTCGCCATGGAGGAAACCCCCAGCCTCATATTGAGATCGCGGTGTGCGATTTCAAAATAAGAGCGGGCAGTGCGATTTAATTTCTTTAAAAAAAAA
>JAVLVB010000868.1:1426183-1448530 GCA_032876305.1 Orestias chungarensis | reverse complement strand
TTGGAGCTACTAGGTATTACACCTACATCAGCCTATTGAAATGGTGTTGTGTCTCTGTGCCATAAGAGGATATCTTGACTCCCGACTGAAAGCCGGGCTGCTAAAATATAACAGCAATATCCCAACGATATTATGCGTCGAGAAAACAGGGGTACACTTCAAAGAAGTGAAAGGACTTGATGTTCCACAAAACACAATGTCTTTTGAACAACAGAACATGTACTGTTTTATACACCAACATGCATAGCAAGATTGAAAACAGGGCATCTGGCTGCTTTGATTTGTTAAAGGAAAAACACTCTGTACAGGCAGATTGTGACAAAGATGGATACCAATTAGGAACGCCACAAGCTCTTGTTCTACAGGGTTCGGGAGGGGTCAGTTATAGCTCCCCTGAGCCCAAAGGAAAGTGGCTAGCTGCACCTCTCAGTGCTACTTTCTATAGGGGCACAGACACTGCAACCTGATTAGATCTCAGTGCAGAGATTTTAAATGGCTGGCCCCCTTTTTTACCCTCCATTTCACCTTTTCTTTACAAGCCACCCCCATTCCTCACACTGTCAAAGGAGCTGTCAGGGTCTCTTTCTTCAGGCTGGCAGACAGGTCAGGGGTGGAAGGTTTTGGTGGGCTTTGCCCTTTGAGGCGGGGGCTGAAAGCACCTACCATGGATTTATGGGGGCTGAGGGCTGTCTTTAAGGTGCTGATAACATTCACGCTGATGTCTTCCCAAGAGGTGCACAAATGTCAACACTGTCCTGCTATGGGCGTATAATTCTATGAATAGAAAGGACAAAGAGGCCAGGCAAGGGAGATGCGGCACAGTGCTTTATGACAGGCAATATTGCAGAAGCTCATGCATAATGTTTCTCAAAACAGAGACCCATTTTCTCTTAAAAAAAACCCAGTAAAACCCCAAAACTACATTTTTAAAGACAAAAACTGTTTCACACTTGAAGATATCCTCTATTTTTGCTTATATGTTTTTCATTTTGTTAAAGGGGAAGAAACTATATTTACGCTAACTACTTACTCCCTCTCCCATTCTTAACAGTGATTGAATGAACTGTACCAAGATTTTTTGATTCAACTTTACTTCCCACTCCTCATTAATCATTTCTGCCCAACTGGCACAATGAAAAACACTTACACAGAACCTATCAAACAACAGGAAGTAGGATAAAATGTCTCAAAAGGCAACACTAACTTATTTTGAACTTGAGATATTTTAAGAACTAAACATAATTCAAATGAGTTACTACGGATGGACTCTTTTCAAAAGATGGAACAGAGGCGATTGGACGTTCCGGTGTGTGTTAAATAACTGCATCTATTTAACATCTATCCTCATTATTTGATATTATAAAATATTTAAATGTAACAACCTATAAAGGACAAACACAGCTATTTGCACTGAACAGACTTCCACCTTCTTTCAATGACCATATATTCATCTGACCTTATAATCTAAGTCGATTGATCAATCCCTCACAAAACCAATTACCCTAAATGGATAACTCTTAATTGATCTCTTACCAATCCCTTACAAAACTAGGCAGAAAAGCACTAGGAAATAACTTACTTAAGAGTAACAGGCTATATTTAAACCAAGCTCTCCCTTCTCTTCTTACAGAACATGTTACTGACCAACCTCTCCTATCTGAAAGTCTAATTGCATACATGACCGTTCACATGACAAGGGCATGATAGGCTGTGGCTGTGAAGTACATTAGCTTGGAGAAGTGGCACAATGTACTTTATTTAAGACGTTTTAAGCAAATCAAGTAAGACATTCCTGTTCAGGGATGTAGAGCTCCCATGATGGTGCTAAAAACTGCACATCAATTACCTGGAGCACTGATGCCTGTCCGCTCCATCTATATCAGGGTTCCGCCTAAAACGGAGCGAAAAAGTCAGCTATCGATGCAGACGGTATAGACAGAAAGATCCAATTTCAGGAAGGTCAAAGAAGTCTCCATAAGAAAAGATTTTTCCAAAAGAGTGAAGTTAGTGGGCACTCATCAGCAGTAAGCAGGCTTACGAGGCTTAGCAAGCAGCCCATGTTAGACTAATCCATGTTTTTTATCAAGCACAAGCCTTAGTCTCATCAATGCCTGGAGAAAGGATGAATAAATGCATATTGTTTAGTTTGGAGTTAGTCCGTGCTGAAGCTACAAATAGAAAATGGATTTCAGTCAGATGGTAAGATCTTCCAAAAAACCAGGGGAAATAAAAAATAAATAAAAAGAAAGGCAGGTAAGCTGGCTTATTTCTCTTTTCTGTTTTCCACAACAATGCAAAGCTAACGCGGGAATGGAGAGAAAATACAAACGCCCGTGTTCTCATTTTGTTTCTGAGAGCACCACAAGGACCACTGAAACTTGCTTGATTTCCCCAGTCCAATTATATCTCTGTGCTCAATCCTGCCAGAATAGCAACATCACACCAAGGGACGCTGTCTGCCTAAGCGCAGCGTGCGTAATGGAGTCCCCGAAGTTGACTCCATTTCATTGCTTCTAACTAATGGGCTGTGGTATTTTCCCAAACTGACTGCAGCTCTGCCCCCTGGAAGCTAATCTAGTCATTGCTTTGCCGTTCCTTTCCCAGCAACGTGCCAGGTTGTCCCAAATAACCCCCTACCATCCAACCCTCTATTGCTGCTGCTTTCTTTATGCAAGCCAACCTCACCCCTCTTCTCTCTTCCCAGTTATTAGTGCTTCCTAGCAAAGCACTGATTGTCTGAGGGCCCCTGCGATTCTGGCTCTCCCTTTGTTGCGGGCCTGCTGCAGTTAATTTAAAAGGACTTTAATCTAACTGGGCCGAGGAGGGACGCAGCCGCAAGGCCAGGGACAGGTGGGAGGTGGAAGTGTGCCGGGCGGTCCTGGATGTGAAATTGCAGGGCCACAGCTGAGGACAGCCACTCTTTTAGTGCTACCTATCGCTCTCCAATGGATACTCTTGCCCAGAACACAAGAATGAGAGGAAATAGGCAAACATAAATTCCCCAGAATGGCTCCCATTCCAGTCATATTGTGGGCACAGAACAGTCATCCAGATGGCTGTGGGACACACTAACGGTGTAATACACTCACTTATATGGCAGAAGGATATATATATATATATATATATATATATATAAATATGTATATAAATTAGAGGAAGAAAAGAACTGACAGAGGAAACATTCTGACATTTTTATTGCGAGGTTTAAACTCGAGAAACACTTAAGAGGGAGTAACAGCGATCAAACACAACTTTAGACCAAGATCAGAGGGGCGTCCAGGACCTAAGTTATGACATAATGACATAACTGTTGGTGTCATAAAACGATAAACTAGTGAAATATTGTGAAGTGTGAGCAGAATATTACATTTTACAAATTAGTCGCAATCAACAATACAGCATTTTCAACAAAACAAAATAAAATATAGCCTTTAATGTTTTTTTCTTTTTTTCTTCTTTTTTCAAAATGGCAATCAAATATGAATATATGACATAAAATGTAACATTTTATAAATATCCACCCTTTGTAAAGTGACTCACCTAATAAAAGGTCCAAGAGGTCCAGGAAATTGGCGCTAGCAGTCTTACTATGAGAGGAATAGAGTGTGTCTCAAGTGATTGTAATGAAACACGTCTGTGTCTAGAAGGTCCATTCACTGGTTATTCAATATTTCTGTATATCAATACAAAATGAAGGGGAAAAAAACACTCCAAGCAAATCAGAAAAAAGTTTATTCAGAAGTCCATGTCAGAGGATGGATTAAAAAAAAATCATTCCCTGGATTTCAGATAAATCCATGACCTTGAGATGAAAAGAATTAAGGCACATACGTAAATCTGCCTAGATCAGTTTGCCCTCTGTCACCGTGCAAGGAGGAGACACCAGGATATCAATAAAGCTTCAACAGCTGAGATGGGAGAGACCCTGTATACAACAACTGTAGCCACAGTTCAAAGCTTTATAGGGGGACGGCAGTAAGAAACCAATGGTGACGCAAACTCATATGTGGGAGAATCCATGTTTAAGAGCTTTTGGGCATCAAACAAGACTCTGTGAAGCATGCAGGTGGAGAGGATTGTGCTGAAAGGATGCTTCTAAGCACAAAACCCTAGAAGGATTGTGAAAGTAAAAGGGACAATGAATGACTTACAAGATAGGGAAACCCTGAGAGATAATTAGTTTCCATCTGTAAGGGAACTAGAAAGAACATTTGTTTTTCAGTGAGACAACAACCTCAAGCTTCCAGCTAAAAGCTACGCAGCAATTGTTTAACGACAACAATGTGGATGTTCTGTACTGTAGTGGCCTAGTCAAAGCCTAGAGATCCATCAAATGAAGAATTTTTGGCAGGCACTGAAAAGGAATGATTACAGACTATGCATTGTGACTGCAGTCAGAGATAAAACTGGATCGGAGGGGATGGATATTCATGCAATTTTCTACTTCATTTGATGTATATTATATTTAATTGTCACTTTTGTACAAATCAATATTTTTTTCAAAACATAAATACATTTGCTCATCATGATAGAATTGTAAATGCTAAAAATGCTAACATCCTATAGGAGCACAGCGATAAATAAAATCTTAAAAGTGCAGGAGGCCTTTGTATTCAGTCTCCTATGCCCTAATGTCATTAGCTACATTTCAGCTGCTTTGAAAAGTCACCTGCCTAGTAAACAGTGTAAATCAATCTTCGTTATGAATGCAGATGTTCTGTGAAGGAGATTAGAGCAGAGAGAGGCTATAAAACAATCAATCATCCAAAAAATAAAACAACCTGTTGAGGTGAGTCATAGGAACATTAATCACAGAAGCTGCCAGGAGGCCCATGGTATCTCAACTAAAGAGATCCTAAGCTCCGATGGGAGAATCACTTTATACGAAAGAATGTTAGCAGAAACGGACGTGTACACAACCCCACTTACACCGGCCACTTAACAAAATGTGTTTAACGTTCACTTTGTGATGGTCTGTGACAGAAAAAGCTAAGGATATACTAAATTGTAGGATTTTTAAGATAAAATAATGTGGGAATGTTCAGAAAACAGTTGGAATGGTGTGTAAGGAAGTGGAAAGTCATCTGCTTCTGTTGCATCTTTGTGAGAATTACTTCAGCCATCAACATTTGTTTTTCCTCCCAATTAACAACAACAGTGACATCAGAGTTTTTAATGGATACCACAAACAGCTTACAAACATGATAACATTATAATAAATAAATATTCAACTGATTCTTATTCTTTATAAAAACCAATTGCATTTTTCAACTCTCTATTTTTTAGCTAGTGTCAATCCTAGACTGTGTAAATTGTAAGTACACACATTACTGAACTCCTCTTGACCGCTTCGCTTGAACAATAAAAAAAACTACAGCAGGCAAAGAGTGGATGAAGCTCCGGCAGGCGTCAACAGCTAATGGCAGCAAGTGTTGCTCCTAACACATGCTCTGGCTCTTTCAGGGATACAGGGGAGTTAAGTGACATGCTCCCAACTGCTGATTATCGCACCTTGGCCAGGCCGCCAGGCCTCCCTGCCCTCTGAATTGATCTCATTTGGCCAGGAGATAAGACTGTAATTGGATGGAGCTTGGAATCAGATGGCCCTGCCAGGCTTAGCTAATTCCGCTCTTCTTGGGCCGCCTGCGCCTAGGGCCAACAGGAGCACGCCTAGGTTAATGCCATTCAGTCGCCCGTTGGAGGTGGCCCCCGCACCGCACTTTGACATGACAGGTAGCACAACTGATGCGAGTCAGGAGTGGGAAGCCCTTTATCTAATTAGTTAAGCAGAAATTTCTCACCCAAACAATGAAAACTGCTGTCCACATACGATCATTAATCCACACATGAATGCATTTTATCACTGAAAATTTAAATTGAATTAACACCTATGATCACACGTAGTTTCAAATCTGATGAATATTGAATGAAATCTAAAGCCAATTTGCCAGTAGCAGTTGTTCTTTTTCTGTAAAGCTAATGCAATTTTACCTCCCATTCACTATGCGCTGAATGCTTTTCCTATTTAAGATGGCCGGCAGATTAGTCTTCATCTCTCTGTTCTATTTACATGTACTGTAGTCAGAGATTGGATTCGTCTGTGTGAAAATCGAATCTCTCAAAAGGATCACTGTGGCTCATCAGGAGAGATTGTGGCAGGGGGACGTACGCCTCATGGGAAATACTAATCTTCTTAATGCGTACATTTATTCAATTCCAGTGTCAATATCAGCCCTAATCAGAGCGGGCCGCGTGACAAGCGCTTTATGTGTTGGCTGAGGATGACAGGAAGTAGACGTAATCTCTTGGGAGAACATCACTGCTGACAGCTTCAGAGCAAAGCGTTTCTGCTTCAAATGATTTTGAAATGTAGAAAAATATTTGGATCAGTTCAAAGCGAAACAAATACACACAGTTATGTTTAAATGATGAGCAAAAGGTCTAATAATTGGTGAAAAGTGTTGCCAAATATTTTATTGTTATGGACTACTTTAGAACATAATAACAACAATATAGGGATTTTGGAATATAAAGGATTGGAAGACAATGGCAATCTGATAAATAAGGGAAATCATAGGATCATGTATGAGCCACAATCTATACATTACGGTTCAGTAATAATGTTCAGATGCATCAGTTTAATTTAGCGTTTTTCCATTAGGCATGAAACAATCACCTAAAATCAAATGAATACAAGGTTTACTTAGTTTTTAATTAACACAAAGTGTCAGGCTCATTGTTGCAAAGACAGGCCATGGAGGTGAATTGGAGACATTTCAATTAAAAAATACCACGTCTTAGATGTTGATGTACTTTTCACCTTCTAAGGACAAAAAGGAAGGCTTTGATTGATGTTTATGTCCCCTTACTATGTACATGTGTTTGTATACAATTAATTAGCAGCAATTATCAGCCAATTAGGAGTCCTCAGAATGTCCCGTTTTATCTGTGTATACACAATCATGCATGCATGTTCATGTTTGCGAACATCCCAAACTGACAGTATGTCTGGGATTGTTAGCTTAGCTGTTCCAATAGGCTTTGTGGACCCGACTGGAGAGTTTTTTTCCCCATGTAACAGTGTTGGATGAGGGGCAGATTTACGTCATAGATACGTATCATGACCCGATCCGGGTGTAAAAAGTCCTTACATCTGAACGCCGTTTATGCAGAGTAATTATGTTAATATTGTGTCAAGAGCTAAAACATCAAAATACGGTTTTAATTATGATATACTGTATTGTTGCCATGTCGCCCACTTCTAGATTAAGTCTAAGAAATACATAGAACATTAAAGAGAAAAAACAAGACTCCACTGCACAAACATCAAAGTAGTAAAGCGGAGAGAAGTAAAGAAGAGAAGAGTTTATTAAAACCTATTTTAACTCAGTGTCTGCCTTGGTTTATTACAACATCACACTATGCCTCCTATAAATGCAAGAGAGCAAAATCATCTGTAGTTGTAGCGATACGAGCTCACAAAATTTTGTATTTCCATTCACAGCAGAGCTTAACACATTAGGCTGGATTAGAAACCTAGCATCAGCTGGATACACTTTACATGGACAGTATTAAAAAAAAGGACAGGACAACTGGGAGGGGATTATTGTACTCGTGCTCTGAAAAAACCAATTAGAGGTGTGACGAGGCAAACACTTGTGTGTCATAAAACAGCACAATGGCCATAGTGCGGATTCCCGAGGCCTGACCTTCAGTCTGCAGATAGATAAGTGAACATTAAAACAATATTCTACAGACAGAAAAAAAAAAATCATTTCTCATAGCTGTCTGTATTTACTGAAAGGCTGCTCGCCTCCCACTGGGGCAGAAACAAATGAAAATGTTATTTCTCTACTCATGAACTCCTACCTAGTCTGGTTTTTCACTGCTGGCAATTTCATTTCTTTTCCAAATTTGACTTAAGCCCACGACTTGAGGGAAATAATGTCTCTGGAATAATCTTCTCCAACTGTAATTCCAGCAGCGTGATCCGTCTCTTACTTTACTGGTGTCTCTGTCCATCAGTGGGACTTGTCTGTCCGCGTATGTCTACTCATTTTTTAGCCTTGATGCTGTGGCTTTGTGGTTAAGGGGGGGAAATCATTCTGGTTTGTGAAAATAAAAGATTCCACGTCCAATTGCTGCCCGTTATTTAACCTGGTGCCCAGAACACAGACGGTACTC
Organism: Orestias chungarensis; assembly: GCA_032876305.1. Taxonomy (NCBI): domain Eukaryota; kingdom Metazoa; phylum Chordata; class Actinopteri; order Cyprinodontiformes; family Cyprinodontidae; genus Orestias; species Orestias chungarensis. The sequence continues at coordinate 1,440,346 of JAVLVB010000868.1, read as the reverse complement.
AAAGAAGAAAGAAAAAACAAGTATGAATGGAAGGTATGTGGCTTATAGCAAAATAAAAACAACAAAAAAACAAAACCGTGGCAGGTTTTCAAAGCAATTGCGAAACATTAGCAAAATGTTCCCGGATGGTACAGGATTTGTACTTTGTTCTCAGTGCGGCATGGCTCTTTGATTTCAACGGAAGATGAATGCTGTATTTCATCAAGCTTTCTTTGGGACGACTCTTTCTACAATGTGCATGGTAAACTGAGTAGGCGAGCCTTGTTGGGAAAATCAAACCAATCATAACTTAATAGTGTGTGTTCACCTCAAGAGCTTATTTCAGCCAACAGTTCTAATAAATCACAAGCATAGCTCATATTTCCGCCATCTTAAAAAGGAAGCAACTGTCTTCATAAAGTTTGCATAGCTAAGGCAAATGTGGCAACAGTGAGGCACACGTTCAGTATAGATGTGTGGCTGCCTGCCTTGGCTGATGAACAGATCATTTATGAGTTTTAGTGAAATGTTGATATATGTCTATCTTACCTTATAGAAAAGCAAAGCAGATACAAATGTATTAGACTCTGTTCTGATTGAACATCATCAACCACACAGATTGATCTGATTTGTTATGGACAACAGCTACCCACAAATAGCTGAGGCCCTGTTTCAACACCCCTATCTATTTTAATAGCTCAACACCAACTATAACCTTACATGCATTAATATACACACTTAATGCTACCACAGAAGCAAACATCCACAGACTTCCTCATATCTGTTCCTGGGGGTACAGCCAATAAGCATGCAGGGGGAAAAAATGGTGCTCTTAGATTAATTGCTTTGCAAATACCGTTTAGCATTGAGCCTATCTATTTGAGCTTCCAGGCTACATTCTATTTTAAATAATTTGGATAGCGGTAATAAAGAAATGTAGACTTGTAAGTGGCACTAAACATGGAGTGAACAAGACACACTGTTAAAGCTTTTTGACAGGACAAACATTTTACCTGCCATTGATGTCCTCCTGTATGGTGGGTAGGATGCGTTTGGGTAAATCGGTCAAGTTAGAGATTGGGCTACTGCATTTCAGTTTTTCACAAATAGTTTATCTGTCCACATATATAAGCTGTTTAACACCTGGAACTTAAAAAAGATGATGATTGTTTCTAGAAATAAAAATGCTTAGGGTCTGCAAACACGGCATTTCCATGCAGACTCGGGGCAAAGACAGGTCAAGGCTGTGTAGACTGGGCCTAATAAGCTGGCGGTAGAGCATGTGTAACTAACATTCCTTTCAAAATGTATTACAGTCACATCTCTCCATAGACTTTCTTGAGACTATTTAGAAATTATGAAGTATAACAGCTGTGACAAAATCATAATTTATATTTTTATTGCTGTAAATTATTGTTTTCAAAGACTTTTTTTTCCACTTGCAGCCCCTGAGTGAGAGCCCCTGCTGAGGCGGCCGCATTGGAAGGCGCAAGCTCTCAGCATCAGTGGCCGTTTTTGGGGTCGGAAATGCTTGGAATTATGTGGTTTAGATGAAAGTTCTGGGAAAATAAAGTCAGAGTTTTCTATCCATTTTCTCTGCCTTTCTTCTTGTTTCTGTCAAAGTCTTTCTCTTTCCTCGACTACAAGACAGCCACCAAGTACCCAGAATGTATTGCGGTATTCAATGATATCCATGGGCAAACCAGTTATGACTGCTATTTTTTTATCTGAATCAACCAGAACAAATCCTAATGCCAGATGTGCACAGACCCAAAGGGAGGACTTTTGTTATTAATAGCTTTTTATTTTATTTAACAATTTGATTATTATTACAGTATAGTTGTTAGTAAACACAGTTCCGTAAGACTTTAGTTTGAGAGCGTAAAAAGGATCTTTATGTATTTATAATCAGGATTATTTTCCTAAAAAGAAAGTCCGCTGATGGAGACCTATAACAAAAGAAATAAGCATTTCTCCTTCTTCATGCAGCCTGTTCGCACATTGCTCTTATTGCTATGGCAACCGGTGCTCTCCTTGGGCTCCGTATGCATCCAATCAGAGTGAGACCTTTGTAGAGATTCCTTCGGGCTCCACTTATTCAACTTACCCCACCGGAACAGCCTCCATGCTGAAAAGCCTGGAACAAAAGAGAGGAGAGACTCCCTCGCCAAAACATGGCATGACATCAAAAATGTGGACTTTAGGTTCGGGTTACAAAGAATGCGGAAGTAATAAGCATCTGAGAGCAGGGCTCACCACAAAAGCAAAAAACAGAAAAAAGAAAAACAAGGTGGCGGTGCATAGCCATATCCAATTTTAGAGGAAATTATGGGGAATAGGATTTGTTATTGGAAGCCTCAGAGCCTGAATACTTGGCAAGTAGCGCATGGCTCTGGCAGTGGTTTAAGCTTGATAAGTCAAAATGGATTCCGGCTGAGCCTATTTATGGCATTCCTGAAAACATATGGATAGGATTCAGGCGTTCGATACTTTCAACCTTCAACAATGACATTCAACACCACTTCTCCAGTCCATTAATCTTCCATGAGAATACGTTTCACATCCGCAGCAGTGAAGGGCTAAATTCGGTCAGGATCAGCCAACAGTTTTAAACTACACTGACAGCCCTCTGTATCAGTTTCAGCAATTAAAGTCCCTTTTTCTTGCTGGATCAGCAGGGATACATAGACATCAATGCCACGGTGACCCACTGATCCATCTGCTTGTGAATGAAACAAGTGTGGTGAAGAAATAACATGCACAAGTGCAATGTCTTTTTCAAAAGTCACTTCACATTTTCACAAGTTTCTTCTTTCATTCTAATTGCATTTTCTTGGAGAAACAGGCCTCTTGAGAAAACATAGAGAGGTAACACCCTTCACGCCCATTCACAGAGAAAAGATATCTAGAGGGACCTCTCATGGGTCCCTGATGGACCTTCAGATGTCGGGTGCTGGCAGGGTGATGAAGGCGAAGAATAATTTTGTCCGACTGCCGTGTCACAGAGTGTCATACTCTGTTTGTGACATCTAAGCTGCAGGCAGTGGAGAATGGAAATGGGAAAGAACAATAAAGAAGATTTGATATGGTGTGTCAGCGATGGTAATAAGCATGTCTGGCCACTTCCTGAGAGACAGCCTGTTCATCAAGCTGATGTAGGTGTGGGCAAGTCAAGTGGTCTTATGCCAGGATCCTTCCGTGTGTTTTCTTAACAAAAGGTGTACCAGCTGTAAAGCTCAAAGTTAAATATGGTACACAAGCAGCCCTTTGCAATTGCAATGTTGGATACCTTTATCTTGCAATGACAATTGTGATACATTGTGTTGCTCTTTGAAAAGATACTAAGACTTAGCTGGACTACCTTAAACCGACAAGCCGGCCAGGAAAAGTTTAAATTATACAAGGCATCAAGATGTCCAAATGTTGTCTGGAGGAGCAGCTGAGATTGTGTTGACCGAACAACCGGAACCTGCAAAAATATGGCCCATTTAAGGGATGTAAGCATGTAACAATGTTCTCTTATCAGGAAAACTTTAAAGCTTAAACTTTTTGGCCTGAATGCTAAACACCATTTGAGCAAGAACCCTAAATCACTGAGCATACAATACCCATAAAACATGGTGTTGGCAGCATCATGTTGTGACTTGTGACGGGAAAGCCAGTAAGAATTCCCGAGAAGATGGATACGGTTAATACAGAACAACCATAAAAGAAAATATTTACAGGATGCAAAACCGCTGAAGCTCATCTTCCACTAGGATAACAACACAAATAGGTGTTGGAAGAAATGGTGTATGAATTAATAAAAAACCTGGTTGACATGAACGAAACAGTAAATTACTGTTAGAACCAACCGTTTTTACCCACACTGATTTCTGATTTGGTGAAAGAAACCGATTTTCAACTTTCTCTGACAATAACAGTAAAAGTAATATGCTCTGACTTTTACTCTTAACTAATCTTATTAATAGTTCAATTTGATACTTCGAGCAATGACACGTTTAATTGATCATTTCTTGCACATACGTGAAATACAGTACATGAGTGATTGTGCCATCTTGAGCTTTGATCAGCACATTTAAAAACCCATTAAAATAGAGAAAACCGTATTAAGAAACACCCACTATACATCCGCCGCTAATTTCACCGCCTCGAGATGCATGCGCTGAAGTCTCAGAAAGTACGATCCCTTGATAATGAGCTAATTATAGGTACAACATTCCTACTTCCATATCTAAATGCTTGTATCTAATAAGAAACATTTCAAATTATCGAGAGGGAGAAAGAGAGACACATAATTGATGCAAGCAATTACACGTTCTGTGTCGGAACAAATTGGCCAGCATATCTGGACATGTAGGGGAACTGTGACCTCATTTACATGTGAGTGTCAGAAAATAATTGGAGAATGTACTGAGGAGCTGGGATGGACACCAGCAGTCGGGACATTGCAGGAGCCGTTTGCTTGGACAGTGAGATTCAGATAACATGAGAGTCTTATAGGAACAAACAAAACAAACGGTCAAAGAAATAGACCAGAAAAGCAAATCATAATGATGGTATTCGTAAAAACAAGTACACATTATGACATTAGTCATTTTCCAAAAGTTGTGATTTAAGTATTGGAATGGTTTTACCACATGCACACAGGATTCCGAGTGGGCCATCATGTTTTCATCAGAAGGCCAGTAATAACAGAGTTTTGGGTTTGCAAGACTCAAGCTATGTTTGGGCTGTAACCACTTTAAAAGACCCTGGAAGACTGTGTGTGCTTGACTTTTAACAATATCGCTTCCAGATGTTTTATTACAAAACAACATTCAATGGGGAAAACGTTAGCTTTCAGTCTGGAACATAGAACACAAAACCAGTTGGTCTGGACTTCCTCCCGCTAGCAGGTATGTCACTTATTCTACAAAGGAGGATTTCCCACAACATATAGATGTTCCTATACCCTGTTAAAGTATTGATCCTTTTATTAAAACACAAAAACTTTGTTGATTTAGGTGATCATTTGTTTTTGCATCATTTCAGAATTTGAGCGGGAACAATGTATTTGACTTTTATGCAATCCCAAAGTTTACACACACTAAAATCACTATACATTTACAATATTTCAGTTTACTGACGATTCAAACTGAAATAGTCCAAGGTTCTCTCTTCGAACACAGCTTTCTACTTTAACATTGATCAAAATCGGAAGACAAATTTAGAGCCCACAAGTCTGCTCATCTTTGAGTGTAATTTCCAAATGGCTTTTCGTGTCATATTAATCGAAATTAATCGTTAATTGAAGTCAAATATGAATACTACAGGAATATTTAGACAGGTTCTTTAGTGTAAAATGTGTGATTTCAACCCTCTCAAATTACCAGTATCATTACAATCAGTAAAATTAGTCTACTACTGAGAGCCCACTCAGCAACGAAGAAGAGAATAATCCAAAACAAAAAAATGTCATTTGTTTGGTTTCCTTACTGTGACCACAATTAAATTGGAACAAAAATGGAGAAGCCGACAAATCTACGATCATTATTCATATTGTAAAGTTCGGGGATGTTAGCATGATGCTGTTGGATTGTTTTCGCTGTAAGTGGAATGTTTAAAAAATGTATGGCATCATGAGGAAATAATATGTGAAATAAATTGAAACAGCATATCCCCTGAGATCTGCCAGGAAGAGCAAGGAAGTGACAGGACTTCTCAAGGAACAATGAGCCAAAGCGTAACATTAAATCAGTTAAAAAGGACAACAATGGACGACATTCTGTTGGATGTGCATTTTCATCCAGGGCATTAGAAAAGTTCCACAGCAAGAATAACACTTCTTTAATTTGCTTTAAAACGTTTTAAACCAATAGATGGTAACAAACCTAATTAGTCTTTTCCCTTTATTTTTGCTTTTTTGTGTGTTTTAAGATTTCAATCCAAATTCACATGACAACTAGATGCTAGTGTTTTGGTCCTGATCTTATTACCTTGCACAATTACCTTGAGAGCAATGTTTGACTACAGCTGCCTCAAGTTACGTGTCAATGTGCCCTTGGGCAAGGCACTTAACCCCAATTTGCCTACGATCTGCATTTCAGTGTGTGAATATCAGTGTGTTTGAGAGTGGACACCAAGAGTAGAAAAGCTCTATTTACATACTTTCCATTGGGAGGAATGGCTCAAAAGTCCAACAAACTATGGAAAGAATTTAACAAATTACTAAAGAAAATGTTTAATCTTCTAAAAAAAATCCAAAATGTTTTCAGTTTTTTAACTGTTTATCTTCCTTTCTTCCAAATAGAAATTATTTTGTTAACCTTAACTGACCAAAGACTAAAACTTTTCTCACAAATTCCCATACCAAACGGGTAACATGTAGACTGATTTATTTAACTAGAAACTGTTTTTTTTGTTTTTTTTTAACATAGTGTCTGTAAATATCTGGCTTCAACAATGTAAAAAATGTTTGGCCTCTGATTCAATATATCAGGCAGAATTTACTCAGATGGTTGGCTATAGCGGGCTACGACAGGAAGCCTTGGCTCAAAATAAAAATGGCCACTGATATACGGGGGTGAATTCATTATAGTCTGCCTCTTGCGCCTCTCATCAGGTTGGATAACACAAACTGGCGGGCTCTGACCCAGCACTGCAGAGCTTCTCTCTATTGGACCCGCCTCTCATCAAGAGCCTTGGGTGGGGGAAAAAAAAAGAGTAACATGCTGTTTACTTGCAATCCCAGGCCCGTAATTGGCAATTTATTTGATAGGCAGCCGGGTAATGATGGCATTTCACCCCTTGCCGCAGAGACTAAACGGGAGTGATTCATCCAGAGCTTCATGCCCTCCCCGATCCAGACTCCCTCTGCTCAGGACTGCCTGAATGCCTGCCACCCCGACTGAAGGCGTGGGGTGATGGTAGCATGGGGTGGGTGGGGGGTGGATTTCTGCCATGTGGGCTTCAAACAAATCCAAAGAGAACCCTGAGATGCTAGCAAATACAGCTAAGCCTGCCAATTTAGCTGGGGTCTGGGGTTGAGGCAAACACAGGCGAGCTGATGTGCCATTTGTAGGCCTTAATGAGCTGGCAGGATGGAGAGAGGAGGGATGGCGAGAGGAGGGGTCTGCCAGTTCTGACCTCCTCTGGCCTCCATCTCCCTGCTAGCCAGTGCCACAGTGGCAAACTCACTTCATCTGCTTCATTGGAGTGCAGTCAGACCGTGAGGGGAGGGGAGTCCTGGAGCAAATGCCATTAGCGAACTGTTGGTCTAATGAACAGCGTGGGTCATAGACAGCTCCCGTGTCACATCGCTTCCTGTTACTAACGAGTGACTTTGATGTTTGCTGCTTGTTTTCTGGCTGAATGTGAGTTCCCCGCTGCTGAAGAACTGGATAAAGACTACGAATACATTGTGAACAACTACATTTCCTTTATTTCACCACATATAGCTTTTTGGAAGTCAGTAATAAACTCTGTTTGTTTCATCTGATGTCAAAACCTTTTTTTTTTGTCAGGGCTGGTACATGAGTTGTGACAAACTGGATTCCACAAAATAGGGATATGTGGAGACCAATAGTTTCTCCAAGCTGAACCTCTGGATCTCAGCAGCTCCTCCAGAGACACCATGGATGACAGTCAATCAATGCGACAACAATGTACAACTCTGTCTGTTCAGGTTGGCTATTGTGTCATGCTTCTATACATACATGATGATTTTCTTATTATTTTCATAATTATGTTACTTGGTCTTTAGGATTATATTTGATTAGTAATAACAAGCCCTTAAGTAGAACAAAGCTGTTTTTATACTAGGGTTGAATCTGATGGCGAGTTCAATTTTCTTTGTGATATCAGAGTTAAGGGAGGTAAATGAAGATTTGTGACACTCTTTCAATTTTTCAGTGATGACCCATGTATGATGTTTTTCAACTGCAGAATGTTGTGTGGGTCATTTGACATAAACTAACCACAAAATAAATTCAAGCTTATATCTGTAATGTGATAAAATATCATAAAGCTAGGGAAAAAAAGAACAAGCAACAATTCCTATGTGAAGCAGGACAATTTTCATCTTCTTGAGATTTGACCGTTTTCTCCTGTAAGTTGTGGGAACCTAGCGCTGCACAAATGCACCGGCTTGCATTTCTTGTGATGTGTGAAGTGGGTTTTTACCGCACGGCTGGAGGGGACTTGTTCAGAAACCTGTAGGGACCGGAGTTGAAGCCTCGTACAGTGTGGCCATCTAAAGTGACATGTAGGTCTAAAAGTCTTTCTGCATGCCAGGCAGCTTGTCTCAAGACTTGCTCACTCTCATGTGGGGTGTCTTGACCAGAAGAAGAGAAAAGAGGACTCCTCTTTTCTCCTGAGTCTTCAGAGTTGCACAGATGTCAGTTTAAGTAGATGTGATTTAAAAAACAGTAGATAGACTCTGAAATCCTAGAATCTTCCTCTTTTATTTAATATTTTGGGAATATCTTGATAGAAAATACCACAAAAACAACTTTTAGTAGGATTTTTGTGTAAAGCACAGAGTAGTGGAGAATTTGCTTAAACTGGCTGGACAAAGGGGGCTTGACAAAAAGACGAAGCTTTGCGACCCATGGTATTGGTGGAGGAGCTACAGAGATCTACAGCTCAGGAGGAGCTGCAGAGATCTTCATAGTAAGCGATTTCTGAAAGCCTAAACCCATTTACGAGGAACGCTTTGTGTAGGTCCAACAGATTATACTTCAACACGTGGTTTTAATCAAGTTAATTCATTGAATAGACACACAAAGGTAAGGTCAGACTGAGGTGGAAACTAGAAATGATTATTGAAAGTCAAAATATATCTGGATCAAATCTCCACAAAAAGAATTAGCTGTTCTATGACGTCAGTTATCAGCATGCAGCAAAATCAAAAAAAGAATCGTTCTTAAAGTGTTTTCCTTACCGGAGAATCTACTCTTGACCTGGTATTCTGTCAGCTATAACACCTTCTTCAGTGGGACCAGTGGCTAAGATAATGCTGCCAATAATTCAACGTTCTTCTTTGCCAGCTTTTATCTTTTTAGTGCTATTTTACATAGAAAGTACACCTATATCAGTTTGTTTTTTAGTTGTTTTTTGTCTTCTCAGCCCCCCAGTCGGTCATGGCAGGTGGCCACTTGCACTTAAGTACATAGGTTTAGGTTTTGATAGAGGTTCCTTCCTTCTGAAGAGAAAGGTTTTCCTCTCCACTGTCACTACACGCTTGCTTTGTATGAGGAATTGATGTAAAGTCAATAATATCCTAGTCCAGTAGAACTGAATGCTGAAAATCAATGCCTCTTTGAAAAATAAAATTATATGAAATGTATGTATAATTATTTTTATTTTAAATCGGCATTTTCTGAATAAGCAGAATTTGCTAAATAAAAAAATCTAGTTCACAAAATGTGCGATCATTGTACCAATAATCTAAACAAATACATAAGGTCATAAACAAAATAAAGCACTAAAACCACAGAGGAAAGAAAACAACAGTTCTGTTTATTAGCTGTAATGTAGTAGTAAGTGTTACCTAGTACTGACAGTAAATGCAAATAAAAGTTTCATCATCTCCAAAAGCTGTGCTTTATGCCGAAGTTGCAATGGAATGCAGCTGCACTGTCGCCACACAAAATCAGCAAGTATCATTTCAATTTCTGTTGTCAACATCAAATTACTTATTTCATTTCATGCCCAGTCAAGCACTGTAAAGCTACACGCAGAATCCGTTTTGCTTCAGTTGTTTGGCCATGCCTTCCTCAAAGACAGGCTCGCCTCCCAACTGGCAGCTTTAATTATGGCCAGATATCTGATCTTTTCGCTTTGTTTTCCACACAAATCGAGGAGTAAGGACAAAAAGGCAGCTACAAGGTCCCTGCGGATTGTTGGCCTTAAATCTAAGAATATAGTGAAGGGACACAGCTGCTCTCTTCTATTCATTGTTTTCCTTCTACATTTTCATAAGGATTTCATACATTTGTGTTTTGTTACACAGGTAAAACCACATGAACATACTGTTAAGAAAGAATGAAAACATTTTCCCCTCATCTGAAAAATGATTTCTACTGATGGTCAAGAGAATTTTCGATAATTTCTTAAGAACTGATGAGTTATGCATTGTATAATAATGTCATGACTTGTAAATCATAGCAATCACAAAGGAGCGATTCTGTGTTAGATGGACGAATCAAGCACAACTAAAGTAAGTAATCACACACAGTAAAGAAAGCTGTTGAACATGCAATAAAAGTTTCAATATTCACAGTGATAGATGGCTGGAAGGGAAACCAGCAAAGAACAAAACATTACTTCAAAACCAACATACATTGATTGTAGTTAGCAATAATAAAAGATGTTTCAGAAAGTTGACCTACAAATCTGACTCAGTTCCACCAGAGGAGTCAGTATTTAAAAGGTAATTTTGCTCATTACTATATGTAGTATATGTAAACTTCACATTTTTTTAGGAAATCAAAAGAAAATGAAAATAAACATTGGCAATTCTAACTGACCTAAACGAAGATTTTGGAAGATCGTACGGTTAAAAAAGTTGTATTAATTTCCCTACCGGAAATGCTCTATAACTTACAGTTCTTAACCAGAGGGCTGAATGAAACTAATAAAACTAACAATGGAGTCAGTGTGCTATTCTTGAAGCACCACAATCAAATCTCCAGTTAGATGTGCTGTTAAAGACCCAGGAACTGGATTTTACAATGTTTTCTGCCCTGTGGTTATACAGCATGTTCTGAAGCATCAAAGAGGTGAGAGGGAGCATGGGATTTTGGATAGTTAGAGCTGTTTCAAACAATACATATATAACACAGCAGTGAGTTCTTTACAAGAACCCCCATCTACAAATAATCTGTAAATTTTAATCTTCATATTATTATCAGAAATCCTTATTCCCAGGATAGGATTTCAAAATTGTTACAGAGTTACACAGATTCCAGCTAATTTGGACACAAGACACAACTTACCTTCTTTTTTGTGCAACACAGGAGGAAGGCAAATGATTAACATTTTATCAAACTGAAGAAATATTTGCTGTTGTCTCTCCACTGCTGTCTGACATGTTTTCTTGAATGTGAGAAGAATTGTGAAAATGAGAGAAGGAACATATTCCAAAATTTGTGGAATATGATTTTCTTGCTCTATAAATCAACTTTTAAACTCTTTTAGATAAAAGAAAACTAATACTTCATTCTTAAAGAAGAAACCTTCTCATATTTATAATAAAAAAGGCAAAATATCCTCAATTTAAATCATGAATGCCTTATAATCTAGATTATCAATATAACTATATGTGTTTGATATTAGAAAATGTGTTTACTTTTGTCATGAAAATGTAAAATTAACCTAGAGAAGTGCACTCCTTTGTGGCCATATTACTTATGTTCCTTCTTCTACAACGGCCCTAATATCTTGTTGTAAATGCTTTATAAGACAGGTCAGGTAGCGTACTCACATCGGTCAGTCTGTCTCTGGAGCTGCTCCTTATTGAAGGCTTGGACTCACCGCTCACACTCTCACCGTCGCTGTCTTTGCCGTTGTTCTGACCAGGTTTCAGCTGCAACACACAACCCAGGAGGCAATCAAGGGTTAAAATGATTAATACTGCATTGGGAATTTCAACATGAATGTCTCTGGCTCAGCAAGGCGTCCCACAGAAGTCAGCTCATGAATATGGGAGAACTGGCAGGATCTTCAGTGCTGTCTCTGTGAATCTGTCATCTTTCAGAGCCTATTCAGTAGACATCACTTTGCTTGCCAACGATTGACGCCATCTGATCTCTCAGTGTGCGACTCCTCTCAGCCCACGAAATAGAGAACGGGGAGAAAGACCCCTCCAGAACCTTCAAACGGAGCCACTCTCCTTCCCGAGCAGACACCACATGCTGAGGCAGCAGGAGCCCAGCAAGTGCCATCCTCTACGCACGCTGTTCGAGATGTAGCTAAATGATAAGAAGAAAAAAGAAGGACGAGCCAATCTGCCAGCGTCTGGAGCCCTACACAGTCTGAGGAACTACAGTAAACTATTGGGAGTGCAGAGTTCAGCAGGAGGAGGTGGGGATGGGACTCTTGGTCCAAGACTACGTCTGATGCCCATGCTGCTTCTTAAGGATGAGCCAAATTCCTGGTTCGTATGTTGGCTTTATTACAAAAGATTGAAAATGCTTGGCATTAGGGACTGTTAACCATGGGCTTCCTACTTATAGTGGACTTGGGGAAGTAGATAACTTTGAACAAGGTATTTTTGCAATTAACATTTGCACACAGACCACCGACTTTTCATTCAAAATAAGAACTTTCTACCTTTTTTTTTGCAAGCAGACCAAAGGAAAGTCTTGAAATTGCAAAAAATAGCTTGTTCAAAGTTTTATTTACAAGTGGGAAACTGAAAAGTGAGGGAGGCAATTGTGTTCTGTCACCTTTCATTGCAGAGACTACTTCAGTGCGTAGCAGTTTGTTAGTAGAGGCCCAAGAGCTTTGTTTTTTTTTATGTATCTATTTTCCCAAACTCGGACCTGCTTCCCCGTGCCTTCAGAAAAGGAGCATTCCCATAGCATAATGCTGTCACCATTAGGTTTCACAGTAAAATGGTTTTTAAGGTTTTGCCCACAATTAATTTTCCTCCACAAATAATGTTTTCACGTAGGTCTTGGCTGACCAGAGCCCCTTCTTACAGATGTTTGCTGTCCCCTGCATAGCTTGTAAGAATAAATTCCACTTATGTGGTTTCCTTTTAATATTTACGGGTGACATCTAAAGGCAATTACTGTGGATTTGATTTTCCACAGGTTTTATTTTGTGTGTTAGAGAGTGTTGCTTTCCATTTATGAGATCAATCCTACCTTTGTAGATTCAATGTAATAAATGTTAAAGATATAAATAGCTTTGCAAGCACCCTAATATGGAAATCTAGAGTACAAAGCTTCTCACATAGTCAGTGTGAGTTCACTTCTATCTCTTGCACAAGAGGGCCAAAGCACTAGCGTATTTTTTGTGTGCGTATGCGTCACCTCGACCTTCAGTAGTCTCCTTCCAGGTATCGGCAATAATTTAATGTGATGAAAGGATACAAGGCAGGGGAATACCGAAGAAACCCTTGAGGTGAGCAGATAATTAAAATGAAAATGTTCCCTTTTCTGTAGCCATTAGTGGTGTGAAAGGAATCCCATTCCTTGTGAGAACTGCTGTTGAATGTGAGAATCTGGGCCCATTTCAATGTGTGTGAAGGTTTGAGAAGGCTCGTGGAGGTTTGAACGATGGTGCCTCCACACGGTGCTTCAAATACTTAAAATTTCCAGTTCTGTTATTGTGAAGCATCAAGTATCTTTCAGTATGTCGATTTATGTCTGTCTCGGTGTGCTGCTGTGGTGAACAGTCCATGCTCACTGGGATCAAGGCTGTGAAGTTTTACGTTGTCAAGGAGGGGTGTTACTTTTGCTGTGATATCACTGTCTCAACCATTTTTCTATATTTAAGGACAGACATTTATTTGAAATTGATGTTAAATTCTCCGTCCATGTGACCCCAGTTGTCATAAATACTAGCAGACGTCATTCTGCATGGAGATCATTTTGTTATTTTACATTTAATTTTCATGCGCTCATGATGTCACTGCGAGTGAAACTTTAACACGCTGAATCATGAGATTAATTCATGTTATCATTGCCAAGATCTTTGAGTGTCAGTTGTGTTTATTTTACAATAAGTTCACAAACGTGAATAATGTGGTGTCAAATGAGTAGCACTGTGCCACAGATAAATTCTTCCAATGACATTATGCTAAACATGCTTTCGGACGTCATGGAAATGAAAGCAACACACAATAGCCTGACTGAGGGTATAAATGGCATTTTGCCCAATGGGGAAGGATAAAATTCTTCAAGGGGAAAACGGGAACGATATCTCATGGAGTCTGGCCTCTGAACTGATCCGTGAAGAAAGCACAGGGGATGCTGTCTGTGCCCCAGTCTCGGGCTCCTTCATCAAAACACATTGACCTATAATATTTATTAACCAACCAGTCCCCCTGTTGACAACACTGAGCAGCGCGTGCCAGCACACTCATGCATTAATGAATGTGCACAGACAAAGAAAAGCTGCTGCCGACTGCTCCATCAAATATGCTCCGCCAGGAACTGAACTCATATGTGCTGGGCTTATAAAATATATAAT
>JAVLVB010000868.1:1404199-1416453 GCA_032876305.1 Orestias chungarensis | reverse complement strand
ATATATATATATATATATATATATATATATATATATATATATATATATATATATATATATATATATATATATATATATATATATTTATAACAAAAAACAGGGCAATAATAATGCCTTTAAAAGGAAATACCTGTCAGAGGCTCATTTGGCTATGAGAGAGCAAGAGCCAGACTAACAGGACATAACAGGAAGGCTTAACGGAGTTGTAAATGGTGGACTTGTTTGGAAATCTTACAGATAAGGATAGGAGTTATGCATACAGACTGCTGTTTTGGAAATGAAACTGTGCTAACTGCATGAAGCACTACACTTGTTTAAGATGCTAAATAGAGTTAGTCTATGATAATAGTAAAGCTTTATATTAATGCTCTTAAAGACATAATTAGAAGGCTGTCAAGAAGTCAATTAGCTGCACAGACAGAGTGAAAAAGCAGCCAAAGTTAAAATAAGGAACTTCTGAAATTCTTGGCAGTGACTGAAAAATTTTTTTTTCTTCACATCAGTCTACTCCAGGGAGAAAGCTAACCTCCATTTTCTGTTTATTCTGTAGCATTGGTATGTGATGTTGTACATCGTGAGACTTTGCTAATATGCACCCACGCCAATCCATCTCGAACCGATGAAAATACTTCTGCAATTTGCAACAGAAGAAACGGACCCAATGAGTAGTAGTCCCACAGCTGCAGGGTGAGAGCATCATGCGAGTGGGAGGAATTGGGGAAATAGAGGCTGATAAGTGTAAGAAGTAGGAGGGGGAGTTGGGCAAACGTGGTTGAGAGCACTGTCTTTATCTCATCAGTCATAGTAAGGACTCCATTTTCTTCACCCCAGGCTGGAGGCTACTAAAGCTTGAGGCTGCATTTATACATCGCCATAAATCTCTGATCTATGACGACATTACAGGCAAATCAATATGCTTTTAACATCCATCCTCCGGCCTGCATCGCAATCACCCTTCCCACAAATGGTCATATAATGCAGTAGTCGAGTTGATTGAGTTATGGGGACAATTCCCTGATTTAATAATGAACTGAGCAGGAGGGGAAAAAATGTGCGGTGGTGGGATGGGGAGAATATAAGAGCAGCGTGGGACTTCTACTCTCTTAGATCATATTTGAACAACTTGTTATAGTACCCCTGCATGGCAGTAAAATAACCTTCCAGCCCACTTTACATGCCTCTAATTCCCTGGGTGATGTTCCCATGTTCCCAGTGAGGGCCAGGAAAATATTAGACCAACAGGATATTGTAACATGACGTCTTCCCAGAGGGGATCCTAAAAGTGAAAATGATCACTCAAGGCTGCCTAGCTGAGTGCTCATCAACACATAACTACAACACCAAATCTGCATTCTATTAATTATATGAATCCCCTGCTCTTCTATATGTAGTGTAATGCAGTTACTTTCATATTGGCTTTTTAACTGCGATCCAACTAAAGAGCCTGACATTGTGCCAAATCACAGCTCCCCACACTGGTCCGCTTCGATGAAGAGCGGTATGGAAAAAAGGCGTCAGATAAAAAGCCCTCTCCTATCGGCTTGCAGGGGCTATCATTTCTCTTTTTTATTGCCATTTATTTTCCTCCAGGAATTCACTGCCAGTATATTGGCAGGCCTTCCAGGAGATGAAGGCAATGAAATTTAGCGCGGACACTTAACACTGGGTCAAGCTGTGTGTGAGGCTCATGAGGTAATATGATAGACAAGTGCTTCCAGTTTAGGGAAAGAGGGCTCTATTTTTGTTACAGGAATAGCAGTAATGTGCTCTCTTTTACATTCTTTTCTGTTTGTTTATTTAAGTGGGAAGATAGCAACTTTTGCAAAATGGAGAATGCTGTACTTTGGTTTGTAATATAGCAGAAAAAAAGATTGGAGATTGGGTAATGAGAGTGTTCCATCCACCTTTTCCCTCCAACATCACAGCAGTGGGAGGTCTCGGGCAAATGAAATGGATGGAAATGAATGAGAGATAAGTCTGCAGGGGGAATATTAGGAAGGCCATATTTTGTGTTTTTCTGAAACCTGACCACAGGGACATATTCCAGACCCGATTGCCTTTGTATGTGGCTGTCATGACTACAAAGACTCAAACCACACATTGAAGCAGATGAAAGCAATAGATGTTCAGCTTTCCTGCAAGCGAAACATATCACCCCAAAAACCAAAATTTCAATTTAAAACAAATCAATATCTTCACTTTTTAGTTTTACTTGTATTATTACTTTACATTGGTTGGTGTCCTTACCCAATGTATAGTGCAACAAGTGTGCATTTACTGAATCAATAGTATCTATGCGAATTAGGGACCATTTATACTGTCAAATAGCTATAATATATATATAATATGTTATTTGAGCTCTCTCTACCCAATTATATCTAAATATTCATTATTATGCCCAGTTTCAGTTTATTTCTTTAGCTCCAACTTATATAGTTCAAGACACTTTTCAAGAAACTCATTTTATTCCAAACGGAAATTCACAATAAACAAATCAGTTTAAAATGTTTCCAATCAAAGGAATCTATCTCAGTACTGCCACAGAAACCAAGATCTACAGTCTTTCTAAACCGACTTAAGTCTTCCTAATCTCTGCTCTTGGGGTCTATAGCCAAGTAGTTTAAAGGAAAGTGAATGGATCGGCTCCTTTGCAACAGGGTGTCAAGCAGCATTATGCTTAGATATTTAAAATCCTCAAACTGCATTTTCTTCTGAATGTTTTTGTAAAAATCTGCGAACAATCTGGAGTTTTGGTCCGCACAAATATCAGTGAATAGGTTTATCCTTGAACAATTAAACATGAATCGGTGGCGGTAAGGTGTAAGTTTAATTCTTTCTCCTAAATTTACACTGTATCAAAATTAGGAGGAACATGCAGGAAATAAGAATTTGAGTGAGTTTCACTTGGCCTAAATGTTTGGGAATAGAACATTAGGTCAGTGCATTTACAAGAACGGTCAGTGTCATTTTCATCCAAGGAAAGAACAAGGTTGCAATGTAAAATGATTCATAAATGGTTTGAAGAGCTCAACAACTTTGAGTTGTTGGCTTGGCTTCAACGACTCGTTTTAATGCAATCCAACTTTAATTAACCTCCTAATTTACAAGTCCAAAATGTTTTCATAGGAACATTTGACTTTCTGTAATATTATTACTGGCAATAGTTCCATTATCTATTATTATTAAAAGTTGTGGAAGCTAACAAGCTAGTCAATCTACCAGCTTCACTGCGGTTCATCAATCTTCTCTTGGTCTGGCGAAAGTGAGGTAAAAATCTTGGATTATTTACCTGTCGTACAACAACACCGAAGATGTGTTTTGTAGGTCTTATAGCTGACAGTTATCCTGGCAGACTGATTAATCTGATTATTGGCCAAATCATTTTATACGACAAATTAATAAAGGCAGGAGGTTAAATGAATGTGTCTTCCCCAAAGTAACATGTCCTTTGTCTCAAAAAACATAATCACGAATACGAGGATACATCGATCCTAAACTAATAATATAACATGTATTAAATAGCTATGTTTGACTCATTTTCAACAAACTAATGCTAACATGCCACTTTCCTGCTAGTGGTAAGACAACTTCTATTAACAACTTCACAGAATAGTATTTTGGAAAATGTATACTAACTCTTTAAAGAGAATGCGGCACGGATCTTGGAGCCAGATGCTGCAGCATATCAACTGGAATCAATGCCATAAAACACTATTAGGCATTGGGTCATAATGTTACTGTTAATCAGTGGATTTGAAAAAAACTGGTATTAATGTATATTAATATATATAAAAGAATGTCATGGATAAAGTGGGTGTTTTAAATTTAGCTGTTTAGTTGAAATAAAGAAATTAGCACCTAATTTTAACAGCGTTCTGTTACATCTGTGCTGCAACTTGTATTAAAAGCGGTTTTAAAATCTAAATTTAATAAAATGGAGGTGTCTGCCTAAAGCCAACACTGTTATCACCTGCCTCTGCTGCTGCTGCTGTTTGTAAAGGTCTTCACTTACCCACCATCCTAAAATGCACATCGAACATTATCGAGTCATAAAAACAAGACAATGCAACAGTCTCACAATATTAATAGCACCAGTTTGTTCAGCATATGAAAACCCCCCCAAACATCTGCTGTGGTTCCTTCAACAGATTGATAATATGAGTCAGAAAACAGCCAAAGGCAACGGGAATAAAAGCCAAGCAACATAACTGACGATTCAGACATTAGGATTTTAGAGACAAAAAAAAAAAAAGCCCACTGACGTAAACCCATAATAATGGTCCAATACCATATATTAACATTGGTGGAATCATTCTTTATTTAATATCTAATACTACATTGCTGTGTCTATTAAAAGCACTATTGACTACACTTAAATTAGTTCCAAAACCATAATGAGCTAAGTTATTTAAAGCAATTCACATTTGCCTTGGAATGCGTCTTTTCCAGCTGCCTAAAAGAAGCAGAGATAAAATGTTTTAAAAAGTATTATATTTGTTAGTCAAATCAAAACAGATGAAAAGCACAGAACATCTGCTAATTATGTTTGGATTCTGATTTTAAACTGAATCCTGTTTTATTCTGGAATAAACATCCAATCTACAAAGAAAGTTTTTCACAAAGTTATTTCACCTAAGTTTGTTTTTAACAAAAACTCTTCAACCTTAAACTTAAAAAAATCCAATGCTTGCTGAAACACTAAATTAATATTTCTGTGTGTTGAAGGCATTGGGAATTCTGATTCTGAATCTTCTTCAGTTTGCTCCCATTCACTTACCAACAACACACCGATTTCATTTTGTGTTTATGTGCCTACTCGACTGTAAATACAATAACTGGAGCAGGCTGTGAAGCGCCATCCCTAGGGGTTTAATGAGATCTTTTAGGAAGAAGGACCACAATCTGTGTTATCCAGGTGAAAGCTGTATATCATGTTTGAGACTCATTTAAAAAAAAGTAGAAGACAACTTCTTCACTTGGGACCATCGAAGCCTTGTCAACAGGCTAAGTGACAGCATTTTGTTAAAAAATAGCAAGCGACGCCTTTACTTATTTTAAACACTTTTGTGTGGCTGAAAGATACTGGTTTCTAGTGCAAATGCCTCAAATGGCTAAAAGTTAGCTGCTATTGATGCTTACGTTGACATCTGCTTAAAGCGTCCTGTAGGTTTAAAGGCCAAAGCACGTAGCACCAGATAAATGTGTTCTTGTACCCGAACTACAAAACATTAGGGCCACCTTAGAAATAGACAAGCAGACAGACTTCAGTGCATGGTCCAGTCCAACCAAGATTTCCTTGTTTATCAGTCTTATAAATTCAAATGGTTTACCTTGTTTTTTCTCTCTCTCTCCCGCTTAGTACAGTTCTGTTCATCACAACCATGTTTTTTATTCCATTCATCAGCTTCTAAACCTCTAATCTTGACCTGGTGATGAACAATAGTATTGCATCGATAAAAAAACAACAACTTTCAATTGCTGTGTAGGTTTTAATAGGAAGGAATGAAGAATTCAACACAATAAACTTTGGAGACAGATCGCAAGGGTCTGCTTGTGCCTATCTCCAGGTGTCATCTTGGGAAAGGCAGGGGTTCACCCTGGAGACGTCGCCAGTCTATCACAGACCCTCGCGACCCCACAAGTATAACCGGGTTGGAAAATGGATAGATGAAAAATTAGGACAATAAACACTTAAAAGAAATATCAAGATTAAACTTTTGTGTCTTTTCTTTAGATTTACATTCAATTTAACCTAATAAAATATAACTTCTCTAATAGATTACACTAATGGAAAAACCAAAGAAAACCATGCCCTTTCTGATGTTATGATCTATACCCACGGACCATTTGAAACTAACTAAACACCACACAAGGCCTTGCACGCATCAAGCAATGACTTTAGTAGTTGAAGAAATAGCTTTACCTCATGTGTGGAAGGCAAATTACAATGCACAGGGGACCCGTTACATTTCAGCCCAGTTCCACATGACTTGACTTAAAGAGAGACTATTTAGGTTGTTTAAGGTGTTTATTTAAGTTGAGAATTACAGCGAGATTGAAATCCTGTTAGGGGTTTTTTTAGCCCCCTGTTCTGTCAAGTAATGTTTTCAGCAGCTATCAGTGATCTTGCAATGGCAAATGAATTGCACCATGACCCTCTTTGCAAGCCATGCCCTCACTCTGTTTGTGTTTTGGTCTGGGTTTCCTCTAGCGCATAATGGACTTCCTTCTTCTCATAAATCATACTAGTACACTCCTTTTGATTTATTTTGCTACCCCCCTCAGCTGCTTTCTTCCTATCATGCTTTGGTGAGCATGCCACATCTTTGTTCGCGAAAAGCTACAAAGGCAGCCAGACAATGCCAGGCTTTTTCACTTGCATTTGAAGAGGCACTTTCGGAAGGACTAAGGGCCACAAATGTCAACCACAGGAAAGCTATTATAACAGTAAAATTACTTCCTGACTGTTATCAATCCACTCCCTGGACCCGGAGAATGGTTAAAAGCCACCATGAAATAGGGCGCAGTTAGAGTTTTCTCATGGGTCCCAACTGGGGTTGCTAACCTTGCTATTAAAGGCTCGACAAGCTTTGTCAATGCAATCTGCTGAATGCCTTGAGTGACACGCAATCGATATTCTCCACTCTCCCGGGTCATCAGCAGTGACAGAAGTCTAAGTGATAATACAGCTCTAGCTGACTATCTAACTTAAATCCTTCCACTGCAACTGTATAGATATCTTTTTTTTTCATTTCTATGTTTTTCTGTGTCTTTGCTGCTTGTGAGCAAAATGTTCTGCACCGATTGAAAGAGGAAGATAAGGAGGGTTGGAGGGAAGTAGGGGAAGGTGTTGGAGTGATGAGGATTAGTGCCGTGTGTCTGGACTGACTCTGGTAAGGGTAGTGAGTGGGGAAGGGCTGAGGTGAGGGAGTGGGAGATGGAGGCGCGGGGATGTAGGGTGGGGTAGGGGGTAGTTTCTGATAAATCGAAAATGACTGGCTGCCGAGTTGTAATCTGCCAGCGTTGAGCCCCCTGTAGCAACAAGCCAAATGAAAAAGCATGCTGACAGGCCGGAGAGATGGAGGGCCTGCGGTAGATTGCAGTGGGAGAGAGAAGATGGAGAAGGAGGGAAAGGGGAGGGAATGCAAGCTGAGGATGGGGGAATGGAGGCTGGGGAGGGTTGTGCCTGTTCCGCTGGATGTGATGTCGAGCCAGGACGGATATATGTAAATTAGCTAAATCAGTTGGATCCTATCGAACAGACACATGCACAAAGTCTTACATGCTAAAAAACATAAGGTCACATTAACATTTCTAATAAGGTCTAACGTAAACGCGTGAAAGGTTGGCTGGGTTGTACGCCTGTTATAAGCTGTCAGTTAGCCTGGCACTAAAAATACACTTTAAAAGTTTATATCTCTGGCGCTGGGGGCTTGTAAATGCTATAGAGTGTGTGTGCATTTAAGACAGACTGTTTCAAAAAAGAAATATGCATGCACAAACACAGCAAACACAGTTCCATAGTGTCCTTCACAAACAGGTGAATCACGCTCCAATATCAAAACCCGACACAAGAGCTCCACCTACTGCAAGCGCCTTCTCTGCACTCTGTCCTGTTGTTCAGGCAGAAAGTAGAGCTCATGGAGATTGCTCTCCATGTATTCATGCAGTAAAATGTATTTGCTCCAATACACATTTGTTTCCCTCTTTTTCTGTTTTTGGCACGCTTGCATTTATGAGAAAGAAATATAATTTAATATCAGACTAAGATTTTCTTTAATAGTGACTTTGATTACAGAGGGTGAGAAAAGGTACTGGACCTTATATGAAAAAAATATTCACCTCCGATAACCTTTATTGCCCCCTAAGCGGCAATATCCATCCATCCATTTTATGTACACCCTTGGCCCTATTGGGGTCGGGTGGGTCTGCTGGCGCATATCTCCAGCTTACAACGGGCGAGAGGCAGGGGTATACCCTGCACAGGTCGCCAGTCCATCGCAGGGCAACATAGAGACATACAGGACAATACACACACTCACACCTTAGGACAATTTAGAGTGCCCAATCAGCCTAACAGTCATATTTGTAGACTGTGGGAAGAAGCCGGAGTACCTAGAGAGAACCCACGCATGCACAGGGAGAACATGCAAACTCCCTACAGAAAGACACAAGACCCAAGGTGGAATTGAACCCGGAGCCTTCTTGCTGCAACAGTGCTACCCATTGTTGCCATGCAGCCCTAAGCAGCAACCAATGCCTTAAATGTTTACGTCTCTAAGGAGGAGTTTGGTCCCATTTCTCATCATAGAATAATTTACATGTTTGTTAGGATTAACATCTAGAGCATCTCAAACTGATTTTAACAGCCTTCATCTTGAGCCATTTAAAGGTCAACAAGTGGTGTCAATTCGTTGTCCTGGTGCCTAACCAAAGTATGTTAGAGCCTGACATCTCAAACTGCTGTTCTGGTAGAGAATCCTATACATGGCTGCATAAACTAAGGGTCATTCAGGTCTTGATGCAAATGGAAGCCTCACTTCTTCCAACTAATAATACCACGCTGGCCTGTAGGTTTGACATTTGCGTAAATCCCGTCTTAAAATGTTTCGAATTCTGTTGTGACTTCATGGATGAACCTTGAATACACTCATGAAGCCATTTTTGGTTGGTAGATGTCCTCTTTTTATTTTTAAGACAAACATGAAAGTGTGACAAATTTTTTTTTAGCTTGCTGGTTAGATGCTCTAAACTCTAAAGTACATTTTTTTTCTTCATTCAGCATCTGTGGCAGACTGAAGGAGAGCAAATCGACACAGGCTAATGAGGGTGCAGAACTCTGACCTCGTCAATGTCAGTCTGCAACAAGAGCTAAAAGCTAAACCTGCTCTCCCCCCCCGAATAAGCCTGCTGCCTTTTAAGCGAGGTCTTGCAGGAGCAGGGTAGAAATAAGGAAAGCTGTCTGCCTCACTGCCTGCCTAACGGGCCTGCTGGCTTGAATACACAGCAGAATTTCCTTGCGAAAATGCAAGGTCAATTCAGGCACAGCGGCAATGAGCCCAAGACAAGAGGCGCATCATAATTGGGAACTCTATAAAGCTCATGTGGAATGTAATGTAAGACGGTTGCTGACAGTTCCCACCCACCAAGACCACAGAGGGCTTGAAGCAAACAGTCTGTCTGCACATCCATCCATTTCCCACACAGGGTTTACACATCCACATCAGACGAGCTGCATATATTTAGAAATCACCAGTGGCCCAGCGTGGGGCCTAATGAATTCCAAAACAGCAGGAAGCGGCATTCCTTGTATTTTCAGTGGAATTATCCGCAGCTCTTTGTTTATCTGTTGCCTATTTTATTTCCCTGGGCCTTGCCGCAGCAGCAGCGGTGGCGGCGGCAGAAGCAGACATGCCCGGCAAGGAAACGAAAGGCCTTGAAACTATGAAGTCTGTGTCCCTTTCTCCTCCCCCTCCTTCTCTTCCCCACCCTGTTTCATTTGCAGAGCCGCTCATCACAGGCAGGCTGTTGAAGAGAAAAGCCATCTCGCTCACAGCATGGCTGCTGTTTCAGGGTGGTGCCGATCTGCCGCGTGCTACCCGACTTTCCGCGCTCCCACTGGGCAATTCTGGAAATCACGGCTGATACTGAGCCGTTGTGTCTAGCTTTTGTGCTTGCCCTCGGTCGCACCGTGGAAGAAAAGAATACAAAAACAAAATTGGAATACAGCCCTTTTTTTTCATCCCTGAGGAAACAGTGGAAATAATTTTTGTTACCCTCGGTGTGGACATTTTGGTGAATGGCAGAGAAAAAATTGAATAAAACAATTTAAAAGGATGACTCTGCAGGAGTGGGAGTCTGCCTGAGGCTTTTTAAAAATACTGGGGAATATTGGATTTTTAGTCTGCCATTTACGACAGCAAACTTAAGGTATTTACTGGAACAAAACTGCCGTAATCATTTCAAAAGCACCAGAATCTGAATTTATGCACGCCACAAAAAGAAAACAAACCAAAACAAAACAAACTAAAATACAAGCATCCATAGAGGTGTAATCAATCAAATACTGAACAAACTAAGCTGAGCGTTATACTGCCAATGTTTGCAGGTTCCTTATGTGAAAGGCTTTGAATCAAAGGTGTCAAAGAGTGTCAATGGCGACATGCAGAAAGCATAGGAGAAAACAAAAGCACGTTTCAGAAATGCAATTAGAAAAAGAAAGGCAGCGATAACCTCCACCAAACATGAGGCTAAATGTGAAAAACAGACTTGAGAGTGCGTGTTTCACTGATAATGGTGTGGAATGTTGTTTAGGTCAAACGTTCCGGGGATGGAACAATGAGCAGTTCGGCTATGTTCTGAGGTGACCTGGCTTGAAAGCTAATCGGGACTTTTTTAAATAACAAAACTCAAAACCAAATTCAAGAACACAACCCACAAACAGAAGCGTGTGAAAACGTGAACTTCCCCGCGGGCTCTTTGTGGCAGCCAAGGTCTTATGCTTCCTGGTAGTGAATAAAAAGGTGGATCTCACTGTGTTATAAAAACATTAAGCAGTTAATTATAATTCAGTAATTCAAATAAAGAAAAGAAAAGTAATTAATCGCAGATTGATATATTTAAAGCGATAACACTTTACTTTAAGGTTCCCCTTATAGATGGTTAAATAAACACTAAACATGAACACTATGTGGTTCTGATGCATTAATTAATGACTAGAAAGAGACAAAACTGCAATAATATATAGGTAAACTTTTGTTTAATCTAAGGGTTGATATAAAAAAAAAACATTTCAGACTAACTTATTACCTTGTATGCACTATTAGCATTTGTAAACTAGCTTTTTAGCATATATTACTGTACTTTATTACTGAATTATATGTATCAGTAAGTTTAATGTAGTGTACAAATGTTTTTGTACATATAGGTTAGTAACTTATTCAACAAATCTAAATTATATACATAGGTAAAGAGATTTTTTTGCCTTTTTTGTCAAGAAATAATCAGCTTCTCCATAAAGCTTGTCAGCGCTGACTTTGGTAGTAATAAAACAAAATGGACAAACAGCAGCAGATGACAGGTCTCCACAACTTAGTGTAACCACGAGGTTATTGGATTATATACCTGTTCACACTTTCTACACTCTTTCCAATATATTTAGGTCACAGGTTCGTGAGGTGGCAATTATGTCTCACCATCCTGGAGAGCATTTCCAAAAACAAAATTGCTACTACAGATTATTATACAATAGAATATAATATATATAATAGAAACTGACAATTGGAGTCATAAATTGAAAAAAAATAATAATAACAGCAGGTTGCTGCTTTTATTTCAAACTAAATCTTTCATACTTTTACACATATTCACATTATACATTCATTATAACTTGTATAGCTGTTTAATATGTAAACTCTAGGATTTTGTAAAATATAATCAAATTCTCGTCTCAATCAGCTTTATCCTGCATAAATAAAAGTCAAATAATTAAAATGGCTCCATAGCTTTAGATAACTTGTAATCCATATGATTTATGAATATGACTTTAATTGAATTCCATTATCATTTTGATGATGATGATCATTAAGATTTTCTAAACTGTATTATAGAACAGAAAAAACTCCCAAAACACTCAGCCAGCAGTTCTAAGCATCAAGGTACCTCCTCATAAATTGTAAAGAAGCTCAGAAAATTCAAATCAAAACTATACAAAGTATTTTTGTTATTAGGCCCCCACAAAAAAAAAAAAAGGCAGGAGTGTAGCAGAGAAAACAAGCAGAGCACAGGGGGGTTTGGGTGAGAAATGCTTTTTACCTCTGCGTGGTCTCACCAGAGAGTAAAGTGAGGCAAAGAATGAGGGTAAAACAAGCATTCGCTGCCTTCAAAAGCACACTTTCAAGTATGCACTTTATCACCAGTTCTTTTCTTCGATTTTTACCGGATACCTCCTCATTTATAGCTGTCTGCATAAACTACATGAAAGGATGCCAACTTCTTCTTCTTCTTCTTTTTTTGTATTATTATTATTTTTTTAGGTGAAGTAAAGTGCGCGCAGCCTCAACAGAACTAACTTGGGAATTCCCCTGAGAGGTCTTTTTAAACAAACGGCTAAATAATTCAGCCCAGCCAGAACAAAGCCTGAATCTAACAGCGTACCGGCTTCTCTGATGAATGCTGCACCTTCCTTATGTCCCACAAGAAGCAACAACAAGTTGGGCACTTCTGGAAAATTCTTCAGCTTTTTTAAGTTGGGC
>JAVLVB010000868.1:1365943-1404099 GCA_032876305.1 Orestias chungarensis | reverse complement strand
GTGTAACAACTACAAGAACAGAGTTTGGGTCAAAAGGGACAAGTACTGAAAACGAGACGTATCCTTAAATTAGCATTTAATAAAGGAATAGTCTGAATAGAAAACAATGAAAACAGAAACATCTTCATCCTCTCTTCTGTCTTCTGCAGGACTTTGAACTTACTGGTCTGACTTTAATTATTATCAACCTAAGCTTCTCCTCCATCCTCAGTTTGAGGACTATATTCTTACCAGAACCTAAAGCAGCTGATGAGTAGATTTATCCTAAGCATCAGTAAAGGTCACATGTTCCTAAAAATGTTGATAGAAGAGAAAGAGAAACATTTACAACATACCTTCTGTTCATTTTCTTCACTATATAGATTTTGTGATACACATTCCCGTTATCTTACAATATATACAGTAGTCCTACAACATCTCCTGCTATATTTATGCAGGCCATAATATCTGTCAGCAAATTGGCCAGAATGTAACCAGTCTAACGAGACAAGGACACAGAAAAACTTTATTGGGTTTAAAAACACAGAAAGGCTTTTTCCACCAATGCGATTCATGGACCTTTTTGGTTCCTGAACACGGTTCTCAGAATATAGGAGGTTCCAAAGTGCGAACTGTAATTCAATTATGGTTTCCTAACAAGGGTTTTCTGTGCAAACCATGATGTCACCTGGAAGTAGAGTATAAGGTGTCCGCCGTAAGGGAAACCCAGCTCCAGATTAAATTTAGGTTTCTACTGTTGAATGCAATACAAATGAACACTGTATTGGTGACATTTAAATCATATTCTGCCTCTTTAAACATGGACTACTTCTACAACCAGAGACTTTCAAACTCACATTTGTGATTTCTTAAATCTGATGCTACAGTTGGACGCCAACTTCAACTTCAGCTTCATCTATTTTTATGTTGAAATGCACGTCTGACAAACCTGTAAATGATCTTGCCATTTCCCTCTCCTTTGTGTTGGGTAACATCCACTATTGATAAGACATTTTGTTTCACCTAAACTGGTGGAAAAGGGCGTCAGCTCTTACAGCACTAAAGTTCAAAGGTCACTGTGTCTTTAAGACCGGGAGCATTTTTGGTGGAAACACCTAAATTGTCTGCAAGAAACAATAAATCACTGCTCCCTGTTTCCTTTTCATTTGTGCAGCATTTAAGCACTTAACTGCATTTCCTTACATTAATTTTCATTGTATCCTGTATAAAATCGCGTATTTGCTTGTTTACGAATTGCACTATACAAATAAACTCAACACAAGCCTCATGTTTGTTAACTCTTCCTTTTAACACTCAGTCGTCCAATGCCTTTCACCTGCTGGGCAAAATTAAAGAAAATATTCCTATCTTTTAAGAGCTATCATAAGATTAGGAAATTAATACATTTTTACTGTTATCACATAGCCTTAAATCCTGCTATTATTCTGCAAATTGAGCTGACGCCTGATACGTTATACCTAAATCCACACATTATGAAATGTTTATGTAAGAAAAATGAATATAAAGTAATGCATTTGTTTTGAGAATCTCTAATAATTCCTGCAAATTGTTTTCCTTTTTTAATGCCGAAGAGATCCACAAACACACACAGAGTTAACTGGGAGTCGGCAGTCAGAAGCCGAGATGTAAAAGTGTGATTAATTAAATTGTAGCTGAATCAATTCGAATTATCCAGCGGGGTGGCCTCTGATACAAGGTGGCACGCAGCACAATGAGCAGCCACAAGAGCAGCTATCAGATAAAAAATTAGTACTTACAACGTATCGCAATTAGCATAAGCAAAACAAAACCGACAAACAGTGCTCCGTTCCGATTAGAAGGAGAGCAGTCGGAGCCAGCCGGTGATCAATATCAGACGACCGACAAGCCAACAAATACATCAGCAAAAGTGATAGAAAGCATCTCTAGTTCAGAGAGCGAGCTCTGTGAGCTACAGGTGGGGCGAGTGTCTCTTAGTTGGTCGGTGATCAATCACAGAGATGAATAGGTCAATGGGGAGCTGTGCTCCGACATGATCAATCAGAGCACTTGCTGGAAACAGAATTGAAAAATGTTTGAGCTAAAGTAAGTAAGACAGCTTTACATGGTCTTATATGTATTTTTTTCTTTAATAGGAATGAATAGAGCCTTTTACAGTAGGAAAGAAAGCAGGTACATTGATATGCGGACATATTTACCCTAATTAAGGTTTCCTCTGCTTTTTATATACATCCGACAAGGATAACCTGGGTAAAAACAGAAAGTAGTTTATGATGATTATTCTATTTATTACAGGTTAAAAAAATACCCAATCTACCTTGACATTGTGTGAAAAACTAGTTACCCTCCTTTATAGATAATGAATTAGCTGTTATTAAGACACATCCCTATTCTGATCACTTCCAGATCTGCAGAATCAAGAAAGTAGGAAACTGGACTTGTGTGACAAAAGTAGGTTTAAAAACAAAGGAAATATGTAAACCTTACCCTGGAAAATTTGGGGAAAAAAGTAATTGTCATATCTACAATAGGACTGAAGATAACTATGTAATAATTTCTAAGGCTTTTTAATGCACAGTGAGAGCCTATCTTTCAGCTTCCCAGGAGGGACCAGCCAAATAACCTAATAATGTCAAAGACTAACTCACATAGTCAGGGAAGAACCCAGAAGAGCATATAAACCACTGGCTCACTTAATTCAGTTATGGCCAGAGTTCATGGTTCAACAATAAAATAGACTGTGAAGAAATGGCCAACGATGAGAGAGTTTTACTCCAGAACAGAATGAACAAACTATCTTAGAAGTTGTGTGAAATACGCTGTGGGGAGTTAAAGAAGGCATCTGATGTACAAATAAGAACTCCAATACATTTAGGAAAAAGAACATCATACTGACAATCCAACATGCTGAAGGTGTTATGATGGTCTACAGATGAATGGTTGCTTTAGGACCTGGATAAACTTCTACAAAGGAAAGAAGCATAAAATTCACTCTCAACCAAAACTTCCTGAACAAGACAAGGTCAGTTTGTGGCTTTAAGATGATGTTTATATGGTTTATCCTGGAGGATCATGGTCCAAAGCAGACCAGCACGTCTGCCTCTAATCGGCAGAAAAACAATGTTTTGGAAGGTGTAGTCAAAATCTGACTAAACATTCATACGAAATGCTGTGGTGTGACCTTAAAACCCTCAACTGTGACACTGTGTGCAAATACATTTTTTATCTGCTCTCTAGCAAACTGATCTGGGGTCCAGATCATGGTGAGAACTGTCAGACTTTGACACTTCCAGCAGCTTTTCTGAGGCTGTGCTGGGTGTCATTTTCTGTCCATGCTCCATAGCTTTCCTGCAAGTCTGGCAACCAACGGATTTTACAATGTGGATGAATGCAAATCAGTTGAAAGACTGGTGGGGGATGGCGGTGGGTGCATGAGGGGGGTCTTCCACAAGTCGTAGCCTCCCCTCAGCCTATGGTTAAAATATGAGAACATGTAAATACGTTATTCCGAGCATACATTAATGATCACTGAGAAACACATTCTAAGCACCAGGGCAATTAATAAAAGATGGCACACATATAAAAGCCCAGTGCCTCCCTCCTGTCTGCCCAAACACCCACCTCCACTTCCCACCCCAACACTTGATCCTCCGAGACACATTTCATGCCAGTTCTTAACCTTGTTTTATTTCTGTGCTGCTTGGGGGAGTGGTGCAGCTGGGGTAGCACTGAATAATAAATGGAGGCTATCAGAGTGCCAGGCTACTGTAGACAAAGTCTGCTCCACAGAAGAAACAGCAAGATCCTCTCACATATGTGCAGGTACACATGCCCACAACTGCTGTGGGCCTTATTGGATGCTCTCTAGAGAGGAAATGAGGGGGTCAACAGGTCTCAGAGGAACTCTGAAACAAGGACATAAAACATAAAATAAAGCAGTCAGGTGTACATGTACAGCTTAAACAGGAAAGTTCTAAGTTAGAGATGCTGCTAAAATCCTTACATCCAGATACATGGGAGAACGAGGAAGAGTTTGGTGAACATGAGACAATGTCCAGTGGAATTTGCTTACCTAGAATACAGTTTGCTTAAATCTAACCGACCTTTAGTGATTTCCAAATGCATGTTTAGCGCATAATGTAAAATTTTTAATTATGGGGCATAAAAAATGTGAAACAAAATCCATCACAACTGCAGAGTTCAAAGGACAACACAGCAAGACGATTGGAGATTATTCCAGATCTACGTATGTCCCAGCACTGTGGTAATAAGCGAGCTTTGATCTAAACTTTCTTGTCACTCAAGGTACAATGTAGGAGGTCTTTAAGGTGAGCATCTTCGCCAGTGTCAAACCTTAAACAAGTGTCCTTTAAGGATTGCTTATATTTTAGTCCATCCGTCTCCCCTTCAACAACTGACATGGCCGAAGGCAAAATTGCCGGCATGGAAAACCAACATGGCTGTAATGGCAAAGGTAGTTAAATTTAGGACATTTTTTTCTTCATCAGCTAACATTGAAGAAAAACTCCTAATGAGTAATAAGTCAGGTCCATACATTCGATCACATATGCCAGGGTGAGTATATATCTTCATCACATACCTATGAAGTTAGTGCTTTTCAAAGAAACTACACCTATGAGCTAAAATCTAGCACAACTAAGCAGCCAGACTGCTCGGCTGCAGGACTTGAACCATCCTTTACATTTTACCAGTCTGTATAGGTTTTGTAAATGGATTAAATTGAATCCTGACCTCTAAACTCAGGGGGTAATGTGGACACTGTGGACATTGTCCGTTCCCAATGATAAACCCTCAGCAATGTGGTCAGCTGCTAACAAACCCCCTGGATTGATTGACAGGTGATTTCATGTGAATAACGGTGTTCCCTGTGGATGTTAAATGAAAGTATCACCACTGCATGGTTTTGCTATCAGCCTGTTTTACCAAAGGGATTTTGATGTGCATGGTTTTCAGCACATTTCCAGCACAGATACCATTTTAAATTTGGGCCAAGAGGTTCTGTACTGGTCCAAACGGCTTTCCCAAAGAAAGCTGTATTCTTGCATGACTTCTATTCAAACCAAATTTGTACCTGATCTGTCTTTCTTAATGAAAACAAAACTTATTCCTGTTAAACAGCAACATCTTTTGTAACTTTTTTATGAAATCACCCTTTTGTTCAGTGAACCTCACCTTTGAATGGACAGATGCATCATAAGTCAGAGAAGTTATTCACAATCGCTCACAGTTTTCAACATGTCTGCATATATGTCAAATTTCATCAGTTCTCAAAGAGAAGCAGGAAGAGGCAGATGGCTGGGGAAAGTGAAAGCTCCACCGTGTCTATTTTTTGTTCCGCCGAGAGTGAGCTGGCCGGGCTGGCAGCTTGTCAGTCTAACCGACCGAGGGGGACAAGATCTGGAGATGACAGCTCTTTCTCTCTCTCTGTCTGCCCTGCTTTTATGTTTCTCTCCCCGTCAGTCCATCACTTGTGGGAAACCAGAAGCTGACCTTCCACCGCCACCAAGCCTCCCCTGTCAGTCAAGTTTGAAGGAACAATATCACAGTTACCTGATGCAGAAGCAATGCTTTGAAGAAGCTTTTATTGTCACATTTAAATGTATATAACTGATTTTTATCCTAGGTCTAAGTAAGTGTATTTTCTTTATACAAAAAAAAAAGGATACAACTGTCCTGGTGTTAAATTATAATTGCCCTGCGGCCCCAGCCCTAAACCATGACTTTACAGTGATTAAGCTTTTGTTTAAAAAAAAAAACGTTAAATTTGTCACGCCACACCTGGGCTACATTACTGCCAGAAACCCAAAATCAAGAAATATCTTAATAAAATGACGACATAAAGAAGACTTAAAGATGTAAAAGATCAACCAACGTTTCACCGATCTATA
Organism: Orestias chungarensis; assembly: GCA_032876305.1. Classification (NCBI taxonomy): domain Eukaryota; kingdom Metazoa; phylum Chordata; class Actinopteri; order Cyprinodontiformes; family Cyprinodontidae; genus Orestias; species Orestias chungarensis. The sequence goes on along the minus strand of JAVLVB010000868.1, from coordinate 1,398,211 downwards.
AAGAAATAAAAAAAACAACTAACAAACAAACTGACATTCATCTATCTGGTAGGGATAACAAAGCCATGTCTTAGAAAACGGCATCCATGGTAGAGTTCCAAGCCCAGAAGACCCACCTTATACTTGGCAAAAACCGTCTCGATGCGCCTCAAAACATTTTGGAGAATGTTCCATGAACTGACGCGACAACCTTAACGACCGACATAAAACTAGCAAACCATTTACAAAAAAAGTTAAAAAAAAGAAACTAAATGTAGCCAAACATGATGGAGGTAGTGTGATGCAGTGTGATTACTTTGCTGCTTCAGGACTTGTTGTAACTCAGAGAAAAAATTTGGCTCCATAGCAAAAAATGCTCAAGGCGAATTAAAAGCCACCGGTCGATTTGGGTTTTGTAGCCGGAACAGTGACCTGAGGCGCAACAACAAGTAAAAGGCTAGCGATAGTATAAATATCATTTATGTACCATGGAAGCTACTTAGATTCATTTGGTGACACAATCATTTATTACGCTGGAGGGCGAAGGTCAGCAACCTGTAAAGCTCATTGATCAATTTTTGGTTCTGCTCCCTTTACATAAAAGCTTTCAGGAGCTGTATGTTATAAAACACAATGTCTATTCCTTTTGTGTGATTTCAGTACTAGTTATTCTTTTTAAAATTAGGTTTAAAATAATTTTTCTTGGAGACTGAATAAAGCTCAACACACAACGCTTGTTTCCAGCTCAGGATGCTCCAATCTAATTTTCTTCCTGCCACAGAGGATCAGAGTGGACGGTCCCAACTGATTGCATGATTAAATAGCCATGTAAGAGTGTTCCAGTAAACACGACTGTCCCTGTTGCATGAATAAGCTCGCATCAAAGCACTTTTTCAACTTTTTTTTTTGGTACAACTGAGCTTGTAACACACAACTGTTCACTTACGTTAAAATTTGTCCAACTGCAAGAGATTAGAATTAGCACGATAGCATCTTATCATCAACAAGTTTATGTTGGAAATAGTATTCAACAAAAAAGAGACTTTCTATACTTTGCCATCACGTACCTTTTTTCAGTTTGACTTATTATATTCACAGCTTATTGCTACGTAGATCCGACTTAAATGGTTGCAGACGCCTTATCTAGGGGGTTCTATCTTTTCCAACTGGTGCTAGGTTGATTTGGATAGACTTTTTTTCTATTAATGAACCAGATCGCCACAAAAAACATTTTTTGTATTATAAAGTACTCTTGTAATCTAAAACATTCTTTATTATGTTTTAGATTTCACAAAAGCAGAACCAGAGGCTGTAAAATCCTGTTTCACACCACTGGAGATTTCCACTTTTGTTCCACATGCTGATTCAAACAGACAGTAATGACAGTTTGTTATCTCCCTTGGCCCCTCATCATTCCTAAGAGCAATGGCCACATATTAAAGCTATTAGACAATTAGAGCCATTAATGTATTACACTGGCCAATGTCAGACATCACACAGTGGTTGGAGAAAACAGGCGAAGACACTCCTGCATTGAGCTGGCGGAAAATGGGTTTAATGATTCCAGCTATTGTGCACCGCTGCTCTATTTAGAAACAGACTACATTTTCTTTCAAATTAACAGTGGAAGGGATAAAAGCACAAATGGGAATAGGCTGTGCTACGCAGAGAGAGAGAGAGAGAGAGACTGGATGTAATGAGACTTATGCTGCAACACTAATTAACACAAGGCCCCGCGCTCATGTACCAAAAATTTATTTAACACAATTCACACCGCTTCATTTATCCGAGCAAATGAGCACTGAGATGTGTATCTACTTAAGCTCCAGCAGGTCAATTACTGGAGCTGAATAATTCACAAACTGTAATGTTTAGGTTTAACAAAAAACCCTGTTCTAAAACACTTTTACACCAAGTGAATACTATCATAATTAGCATTATTAAAGCACATCATGTATTAATTATTATAGGATCATTTTAGAGGTAGCAATGCAAGTAATAGTTTAATTCTACTTTAAATTTACACTCTTGAGATAAACGTAAATTAACAGATTAAGCAGGAGACAACATAAATTCTTTACTTATAAATCATAGAGAGAAAAGAGAAAGAGGAGTAGATGGAGAGAAGGAAAAAAGATGAGAGGAAAGGAGAGGAGAGAGAGAGAGAGAGAGCCGGCAGCTGGAGACTGCTCGACATCACAGCACTGGTGGTCAACCTTTTCTCATGCAGGATGGCTAGAAAGGGAAGGAAATCTGTTTCCTGTCATCTTCCATCTTGTCAGTCTTTGTTCAGACATCTTGCATGCCCTGTACCAGCTGTTTACCGCCTCTGCTGACAGATGGCGCCTTCTCTTTGATATGCACTCTCGTCTGGTCTGCACTAACACACACACACACACACACACACACACACACACACACACACACACACACACACACACACACACACACACACACACACACACACACACACACACACACACACACACACACACATCCCTGCTCTTCCCCACTCACTGCGCCTCACAGGGCAGAATTTTTTTTCAAGGGGTGAAACCGCTAGAGCTGCAGGATTGTCTAAAAGGAGTCTTTTTACAGAGAAAATGCAATTTATTTTGCAGCCTAAAAAACAAACAAACCAAAAAAAAAAAAAAAAACAGAAAACACCAGAAATCGCCAGCTAACTACAATAAGCCACTTTTAAATTTTAAATGCACCAATGAGGTAGTCAGAGTTAGAGAATCTCTGTGCTGTTTCTCTAACTAATGAACAGAAAATACTTACATGCTAACAAATCAGATAAAGGACCAACACAGATAAGAAAAAAACGATACATTTAATAAAGGTTAAAGCTTTTGAAAACTAAGGAAACAAAAAATGTGTAGAAAAGTAAGGAATCCACCGGTAACTGAAAGCCTGATGGACTACAGCAGTGTTTATTCATAAATAAGAGTGAAAACTGAGTTAACTGGGGATTTGGCAAACAAATATTCAGTGGACAGTGCCAGGTCAGACCAGCACTGCCAGACACCTACAGTTTACATTTATACAAAAAGCTATTTTTGGTCTCTGCTTTATTGAAAAGAGCACCATGTGATTCCTCCTTCCATAAATATAACTTTCTCACAGCTCACATTGTCTTGACTGCCTTTCTGTATGGGTGTGTGAAGCCGCCCGGCTTGGCAGTGAAGCGTGCATTAAGTAACAGAGGGCTCTTTGAGGCAAAGTACCAGGCTCTGGCCATGTAGCTCATACTGTTCAACAATGGGAACTATCCTGTCATCCAAGAGGCAGAATGCAGAGCTGCTCAGGAACAGTCAGCAAAAAGGTGGTAAAGACCTAGCATTCCACAGGGGACAAATGTGAGGCTACAGAAGTCAAAGAAGAGAACATATGGGCATAGTCAGTGTGCAGTCTAATACATGTTATCATAATCATAACTGTTACTTGAAAAGTGTTGCAGCTTCTCATAGAGAAGACATTATAGAATTTGGCAAAAAATCAATTCCTCAAAATTCATTTTCTCCCTGACTTTCTAAGCATGAGGCCAGATCGTTTTAAACAGAGGGGGCAAAGGAAATAAGGTGGATTAGCAGTGCTCGCCAACACTTGATACTATCAACCAGGAGATATTACTTTGTGAAATTCCCTCCTGCCAGAAACCTGAGCCGTTATCGTCTGATGACAGTCTTCACATTGTCATACAGCAACAGTCTTCAGTCCGAGGTTTCCAGAGATTACTTGCAAAAATGAACATAGAACTCACTTTGGATAATATAGTTTTTAACTGGACTGACTGTTATAGACTGGTGATCTGTCTAGGGTCTGCCCCACTCATCACTTGATGACTGGGTATAGCCAATTCAGTGGACATATACATAAATTAAAAATAATTATTCAAATGCGAAGGACTGGCGACTTATCCAGGGTGTACCCGACTCTCACATGATGTACGCTAAAGATAGGAACCAGCAGACCCCCGTGACCCTGCAAGGATAAGCGGGTTGGAAAATGGATGGATTATAATTCAATATTGCAATTGCAATATTATAATACTTTAACATAGAGGAAATTTTGTTTGTTTTACAGAGTTCAAAGCTTAAATCAAATGGCCTTATAGAGAACAGGTAAAGTTGTTTTAAGGTTTCAGTATGCTTTTTTTTTAAATTGACAATTATGTATATTTAATATATTTTAACCTTTGTATCTTTTTATTCTTATATAGTCTTTCTTTAAGAGGAGTTACAATCAACATACCATAATTAACAAAGGACATGTTTTTATGACTAGGGTAATTTATGTACAGTGAAACATAATGAACTTACAAACAAGAAATTGGATCAGATTTTCTAACTGTCGAACTTCGCTAACTATGAACCAATCTATTGTCTTTTAGACATCACTGGAAGTTAGAATATTATGTAAGAAACAGGGGGTGTCTTTTCCTTTCAATGTCAAATATCTCCAGTAGCATTTAAGAAATGTGTCAAATACGATGCCATGTAGTCCTATACTTTACCAAGATCCACTGTGGTTTTTCCTTGTTTTCTAGTTGGTTCATATCCATGCTTGGGTCACTGACGTATTAACCATTGTTTTCTTCCTTCAGGCTATGTATTAAAGATAAAGATAAAAGGTGACAGGCTAAGGCGTCTAGCATGTGTGGGCTAAAGTTATGTTTCCAGTTGGCTAAGCATCCACTCATTCGCTCCATCCATCTGTCAGGTATGTCCCCAGTGGGTGCACTGAGGGCCCACGCTGTCCCCTGCTTTGTCTCTGGACTGCAATTGTTCAGTGATCCAGACAGTGGTCAGCCGCTCAGTCTGTCTATTCCATGTCCCACTGAGGAGGCTGGAGAGTAGAACCACACAGCAAGGCACCGCGTTATTACTGCCCAATCATGGTGTTTACCTCCAGCAAATTAACACAAACATAGTGGGGGAATATGAGATCCTTCCCAACGCCTGAACTCAGGAAAAACTGCCACACACACACACACACACACACACACACACACACGCACACACTTCACGAGGCAAAGAGGGAGGCATGATGCAGACCCAGTTACCTATTCAGGTCTAGACTACAACTGTTTGTCACTGTTTAGTACTCTTTGGAATAAAATAACAGCAAGTAAAATTTGATATTCTGAGAACAGTTTTAAACATACCTTATACATTTTAACCTCATCCATCCATTCATCAATCCTATTCCACTGATGAAAGATTGAGTCACTGTGCCAAGGGCTACCCAGTCTTTGCTCTGGCCCACACCAGCAGTTTCTGGTGGGATCTCAAGAACTCCCTGGACTGAAGGCCAAAATATATATTCCTTTCAGTAAGGTATTCCACATGGTCTCCTCCCAGTGGATATAAAACACCAAAGACAGACACAGCTTCCTCTAGATGCTGATAAGTGTTAAAAGGGGATTTACAAATTTCTATGTTTTATTTTTGTAATGACAATGTCTATATTACTACATGTGAAGCCCCAATACCTTTGTCTGCTTTCCTTTCCTTTCCACTGTCACTCAAAAGCAAAACACAGAGTGCTCCACTTTCAAAATAATGATGCCTGATCTGAAAAGACCAGCCAAAGTTTTCTGTGAGTTCTGAAGAATGGGAACAGACTTGACTGAATCTCATCTTAGCTGTTCTAAAGTTGCTCGTTAACCGCTACATCCTCAATGTCATCAGCCATCCGCAACAAAGCCAAGAGTCTAAAATTCTTCTCTCTGTTACAACTCCTAGATGTCTTCTCTTTAGCAAGCAGTACTGGCTACAACGTCCATGCGTGGCAGAGATGAACTTGGAAACAGGCTCTTATTTGTGTCATGAATTTCTCCATGCTGGGTAATTACTTGACTTGATAGGTTTTTAGAGTATTCCTGACACCTGCATTTAACAAACCTCAAAGAATGCAGTTTTGAGCCTTTTCTTGGTACTCCAAATAATTGGAAAACTAAACTCCAAAGACTGCCTTTGAACATCAACTTGGATAAAGATCTGATTCACTTTTTAATGGTTAAACTGAATTTTAGGTTTAACAATCAGTTTAAGCTTTCTCTCTCATTCAATATTCTCAATTACACTGTGTACCTCACATTTTGAAGCAAGGCAAGAACAGTTGCACAGGATGCTGTTCAAAGCCACTTAGCTCATAAGAAACAACAGATTAATCCAAGTAAAAATCTGACTTCACTTCACTTGCTGTAAGCGTCTGCTGTCTACTCTGTGGTTGGGGCTTTTGTCTGACAGATGTTTACAGGGGATGGGAGGTGTTTTCTTGCACTTCGCTGTCTGGGAAAACATCTGGAGTTTGTGAGGATTTACCAGTAATCCCTTCAGCAAGCTGTGGGGTACTGTCTTTGAATTTCAATGAGTGTGTGTAGCAGGAATGCTTTTCTGGGATAAAAGTGGAAAAGAACAGGAAGCTTTGTGACAAGTGTTGCTAAGGTTGGAAATTTTGTAAGTTTCTTAGTGCTTTGGATTTTTAGCATAAATAAGTTAAACTGGTTTGGCTGAGACGACTCCAATAAACTCTCATTAAAATCCACTAAGCATGAATGAATAGGCAAGGGGATAAAACTTTCATGCAGATTATCTCATAAATTATTTGAGAAAATGGGAACAGCTCTTTTAGTTGGGATGGCAACATATTAGAAATCCTCTAAAGTGCTCAACTACAAACTAGAGATGAAGGCAAACTTCTCAATAACATACTTCCTTAGAACCTGAGGATTTTTTCTTTGCCAAAAGACCCACAGGAATGTATATCTTTGGTTTAAACTCTCTGGGTTTATGTCTGAAACAGATCATACCACCCAAGAAAAAATTGCACAGGGCATCTCTTTTATATCATTGCATACTGTGGCATTATCCCTCACTACAAAAAAACCCTTCATGACAGTCCTCAACATACTCCCTATCATTCAAATTCATTATGGTCCCTCTATGTTCAACAAGCCAAGCCCTCAGTGTAGCTAGTGTAAATAAAAAAGTCAATACATACCCTTTTGTCTGCATGTGAAGCAGAAACGCACAATATAATCTGATCAAGCCCTTAAGTGGGTTTTTGTCAGCCTTTTTATCCTGTTTTCGAAACAGCGTATGGTTGCCTTTCAGTTGCAGACAGTTTACAGATTGACTGACTCTGACCTGTGACCAACCAATCAGTAATGAAAAATTGGATCTTGTGCCGATTTGGGAACACATTACTCCTAAGCCCTGCCGTGTCACATTTACGACCATCCTTGGAGTTGCTGAGCAAAAGAGTAATATAATAACAGAAATATTTTCAGTATCAGAAAGATAATTAGGTAGGAAATCAGAACAAGAGCAGAGATGCAAAAATAAAGATTGGAAGGAATGAAGGGTTTTAAAAGGAAACTGCATGTTTTGTGACATGTCAAGGCGTTTCATTCACACTACGAGAAAAGGTGTGAGGGCAAGACTTTCAATAAAAAACAGAAAGGCTAACTAGGGTAGACCACATGTGACAGGTTTAAAGAAATTTCCGTTTCTTAAAACACACAGCACGGATTTGAAAATCCACTTTTAGAATGAAAAGAAAAGATATCTAAAAAGACGTGCTGCTTTTGTACATGTTTAAACTATGTGATAGCCAAATTTATAAACATATTTTCAATGCCCCCAATGTGTTTTTTTTTTTTAGAAATCTGATTAAATTAAAACAAAAAAGGACTAATTTTAGTTATGAATTCATTGAAGAAAGAAGTAACGGTTTCCATTAAATTCGTAATTAAAAATTTACGGTGGAGAAGGTAATATTGCAAAGTGTTATTATAGTATAATGTCTGCTTCTCATGCAACTCTTTATAAAAGGTAAAAATATCAATTGAGCTGTACAAAATATGGCACTGTTGTACGGCTACAAGGGTTTTCCATTCAGAGAATTTTATGGGGGTGTTTTTGTTAATCATATTCGTTATATTTTTGATAACAAAGTCATAGCCTGTTATACTGTAGGACTTTTGTGGGGCAAAAAAAAAAGAGATAAAATACTTTTCCAAATCATATTTTGAGCCTTGGTGGTCATTTTGACATTAGCAAGTTAAGACTAAACATAGGAAATACAATTCAACCACTAAATTAGGTTTATAGCAGTAATGCACAATAGTGTTTGGCAAAAGTGGGTTCGCTAAAACAGTTTTACGTTTGCATGCAGTGCTCATGATACAACAGCTTTATGGTCTTACATGACTTAATCAATTATTATGTTATTGTCTTAAATACCTATACCTATATATATATGATATGGAACAATAATTTTATTTTATAACTACCACACATATAATGTACTTCAGATGTACTACTTTTATCATTATACTTATGATAAACCATCATTCAGACGGATTATAAAAGAAAGGTTTATATCATAAAACAGCCATCAGAGCTACCTTTCTAATCACAAAACATTCAGAGTGTGTTAAATTGAATTAGTCCACAGTGAGACAGGTCACTGTTTGCCCTTTGTGGCCCCAGAGTTGTCCCATCGGAATTCCTGGCACTGGCTAAGCAGACAAAGAGCAGTGAACAGACACACAGAGCAGGACCTCAGTGCTGTGTTGTCTTCGCACTGAGAGAAATACAACCCACCTCCAGCCTCCCACCAGCCGCTGTCTCTCACAGCAGGACATAAGCCCACACACAGGGGTAGCAATTACCCTTACCTCATAGTTGGATGACCCTGTGTTCTTGACCCAGAGGCAACAAGGCTTTTTGCCCCTCCTCATGGTTGTAGAGAGCAGTGGAGCTGATGGGGTAGGGGACAGGCACTTTGTCAAAAATGGGAGTGCTTGTTTAAGGTCACTTCCTATTCCCCTTCCATTGAGAGTGAACCTGTCGATCATAACTAATCGCATAGTGGCTGGTTGTTCCTGGGGCTATAAAGCTGCAAGCAGGAATACAGATCACTGCACAGAACATTTAAAAATCTTTGAAAAATGAAAATTATCATAGCCTGGTCTCATTTTCCTTTAGTGCTCCATCTTAGATTTATCCCATAAAGCTCGATTTCTCAAAATGAATTTCGTCTTGGACAATCACTGGAGATATTTATTTCATGTCCTTTTTTGGGATTTGTAATCTCCCTTTGATTGTAGTTTAGCAATGGCAGCAGACAAAGTGAACAAAGTCAATCAGACTATTTTGGTCAAAAATATTGAGCAGTTAAAGTAATTAACTTAAAGAAAGACGAATGGTCAGGACACTTTAATGCTGACTAAGATGTCGTGACCCTACAATACACGGGGTTCAGGAAAAGTCTAATATTCCAGTTGGCTCCATTAATAGCGAAGTAGGTTATAAAGAAGCACAGACAATTTTAAGTAAGCTTTATTTAGCTACTGCATAAATTACATTATTGGCAAATGTTAGCAATTGGGTAATATCTAATTAGGTCTTTTAAAACTTTAAGAGTCCATGCCTTTACAAAGCAATAATTTCTCAAAAGGAAAAACAATGGGGCCTCTTTTTACAACACTAACATTACTATGCTAATAAAATAAAACAAAAACTAATAATAATCCCATCAGATATAAAATGTAAATTGTTGCATCCAAAAACGCAATTACTTTATCAGATTGAAGTACATTTGTTTTGATAGTTTTTCATTTAATAAATAAAAGCATAATTTGAAGAAAACACATTTTGTATTCATCTAGATGATTTTTGTTTGCTATTAGTTTCTTTCTGAATAACTGACACATTTACGTGAGACAGAAAATGTCAAACATCAGCAATATGTAAGTGAGCAAAGACCTTTTCACAGCACTGTCGGTACATTCTCAAGCTTCTGCAATTGATCCAGAAGGTGCTAATTAGAAGCCAACAAATATCATTATTTCTTAACATGACCATTATTTTTTCTTCACACCTAAGATTGAACAGAAAAAATATCCCTCAACGCTCCTTTTTCACGGTCTTTAATTTAAATCACTACATTATTATCCTCCTTCTTTAATCAAATGTGAAGAGAAAATGTTCTCACCTGATTTGCAGAGCGTAATGGAATAATCTGCAAATATGACACTAGCCTGTTTCTTTCACTTTTACAAAAGGCACTGCCAGAAAACTCCCATGGTTTTTAAACTTGTCTCCACAGTTTTTGAATTATTAGTTTTCACATTATCCTTTCTTCTGTAGATTTTCTAAAACTTTAACACTAAACTTTTTTTTGATTAAAATATTGTTTAGGTGTTGTTAATCAAAGTTGTAATGCACAGTATTACTAAAACTGACACTTAAATGTAATTTAAGGTATATTATGCATGTCCCCAGTACTCTAATACCTGTAAAAATAATCCATTCCATTCGTTTCATAAGCATTGCTGACAACCCAAGGAAACAAAGTTTAATTCTTTATAAATCGTTGACACTAGTTTGACAAAACAATGGCCAGAGAGGAACGGGCAGCAAAGGCCAGAAATCAAACTAAACTCAAAACTCAAAATCAAAAGACTGAATCTCCTTGATGGTATGTCCGCAATTGTTTATAAGGGCTAAAAGTCAACCATCCAGTTTGTTTTTGTGTTTTAAAGCAAGGAAGCATCCACAACCTGCAGGAAAGTGGACACTTGAGGACTGGAGCTGCAGACTCCTGGTAAATGAAGTTCCCACTGTACTGCTACAACACCCAGGGGTGGATGAACATCATCCAGACAAAATTGAACATTTAGCCAGAGCTTTAATGGAATATATTTAGGTAGTCAATGCTGGATGTGTGAACATGTGACTTAATTAAATGGGTGACTAACAGGATCCCGTAGCACTTGGCAGCCGGACATAGAAGTAGAGTAATTATTTAAATTAAGTGTGTTGATGCAAAGACACATCTAAAACACGATGACCAAAGGGTCTTTAAAAGCAGCACTAGGCTGGTTTAAATCGTATTTGTCTGATAGATCCCAGTTTGTTTATCTAAATGACAAATCTTCTCCGCATTGTAAGGTTACTTGTGGAGTATGACAGGGTTCTGCATTTGGCCCAATTCTAGTATACTACTATATACATGCTCCCTATTGGTAAAAGCATCAGACAGCATGGTGTTAATTTCCATAGTTATGCTGATGATACACAACTGTATTTATCTATACATCCTGATGAATTCTGTCAGTTTGGTAGATTACAGGTATGTCTAGAAAACATAAAAATGTGGATGACTTTAAACTGTCTGCTCTTGAACTCTGAAAAGACAGAAGTTGTTATCTTTGGACCAGAAACTGCTTAGTCAATCACTTAACTTGGATAGCATCAAATTGGCATCTGGTAACAATGTAAAGAGCCTTGGTGTTATTTTTGATCAGGAAATGTCTTTCAAGTATCATATAAAACAGGTCTGTAAGATTTCCTTCTTTCATCTTAGGAATATAGCAAAAATTAGAAATATTCTCTCTAGGACAGATGCTGAAAAACTAGTCCATGCATTTGTTACTTCAAGGCTGGACTATTGTAACTCTTAATTAGCAGAAAGTACGCAATATGCAATTAAAAGTCTACAGTTCATCCAAAACGCTGCAGCAAGAGTTCTGATGAAACTTAAAAAGATATCTTATCTCCCCTTTTTTAGCTTCCCTTCATTGGCTCCCTGTCTAACTTAGAATAGATTTTAAGATTCTTCTTTTGACATATGAAGCCCTCACTACTAAAGCTCCATCGTATATCAGAGATCTGATTACTCCTTATGTCCCTAACAGAGCACTTCGCTCTCAGACTGCAGATTTACTGGTGGTTCCTAGAATCTCTAAAAGCACAATGGGAGGTAGATCTTTCAGTTATCAGGCTCCTCTCCTGTGAAACCAGCTTTCAGCTTTAGTCCGTGAGGCAGACACCCTGTCTAGTTTTAAATCAAGTCCAGACAGACATGAAGACAAAGTTATTTAAGTTATTTCTTTATTAATGCTGCCATATGCTTAGACTGCTGGAGGACAATCTGACAATCTGCTTTAGTTACTGTTATTTCAACCTTTTTAACCTTTTGTTTTCTCTTAGTGTTCTTCTCCCCATAGAAGCCACACCTGGTCTGGCGTTCTGTCAGCTGAGACAGCTTCTATGAGAACATGGGCTGAGATGCTGCTCTACAACTGCTGCTATGAACTCTTTTTCTCAGCATCTATTTTCGTTTTCTGTCTCTTGTAACCCCCAGTTGGTCGTGCTTGTACTGAGCCTGGTTCTGCTGGAGGTTTCTTCCTGTTAAAGGTGAGTTTTTCCTCTCCACTGTCGCTACATGCATGCTCAGTACTAGGGATTGCTGTAAAGTCAAAGACAACACAAGCCTTTGTTTTGGTCTGCTGATTCCAGAGGAGTGAATGCTGCAAGTCAATAATTTGATGAATCTGCTGGGGTTCCTTAGACTGGAAACTTTTTTAAATTGATTTGTTATGATGTATCTATGATTTGAATTGATTTTATTGTAAAGTGCCTTGAGACGACATCTGTTGTAAATTGGCGCTATATAAATAAACTGATTCTTCATGATTGTTGAAGCAGGTTGAGAAACTCTTACTGAAAGCCCATATTCATGTGTTCAAATTACACAGTCAAGGTCTACGCTTAAATGTCATAGAAGTAAAAGGAGTTAGTGACAAGGCTTGAGAATATATATTTCTGTATGCTTTCCATCCCCAATGGGCAGTCATTTTATTCTCTCCAGTTAAAAGTTTATCTTCTGCAAACAATGGTTCTGACTCAAGGGACAGAATTTCAATATGCACCATGCATTTAGCATTGCTTCATAGTTGTGCATCATTTTTTGTTACTATATAACATCAGATGAAAAAAAGATGCACTAAAAGGATGAAATGGGAAAAAGCTTAAGTAGACAGGGAGCATGAAATGGACCATATAACGGCCATCTTCTAACTTCTGCACTTCAAAGCTGCTTTGCAGTACAAAATGGCAGACCAGATGGATATAAAAGCACCCCGGGCACACACAGATGCTCCCATGTGGCTACATGTTTGTACTAACCGCGAGAGGGACAGTAGCTCTCACACTAAGCAGGGTGCTGTCTGGCCATGTTGGATGTAATGAGATAGCTTTGACAAGCCGACGGGGCAGACACCTGATGCTAAAGGCAGAACTTGATCAGTCGGCATCAAAACCATTAGAAAAACAAAAAGAAGTTGATATTTTCTAGTGGCTGATTTAGCTGATGTCTGGCCACTGAAAACACTGCTTAACAAATGGAGGCTAACAAAAACGATTAACAAAGAAACGTGCTCACTTTTCAAGATATATGACTTCATTTTGTGCTTTTAAACTTTATCATTGTCCAACATCACAATGTGTTACGGCCTCTTGCACAGCTAAACCAGTGGTGGGGTCCATGTGAACAAAATATTTAACAATTAAAACTAAAGGCACGTTTTCGTGGTGTATAATTAAGCTAGCTGGGCTATTTAAAAGCAATCAAGCTAAATAACAGGGTTTAGAATTTTAACTATATATCAAAACAACTAAAGTAAATGTATGTCTGTAGACTAAGCAAACTTGTTGGCAGAAGTGATACAAAACATAAGAATTTAACTTTTGTTTATTTAGAGAGCAGCAAACATAAGCCCAGACCGAGTAAGGAAATTCACATTTACATGGGAATAAAAAAAGCCTTTTCAGTGGTCATATATTCAGGCATTACGGTATAGAGTACAAAACAATAACAGAACTTACCTTTTCATTGTATTTAAACTTGACGTAAAACCAGCTAGACTTGATCATCTTTCTTCCCTCGGTTTGTGAACGCTTCAGTAAGCAAAGAAAGTCTAAGTCTCCTCCACACACGGATTGTTAACGATCTGTGTTGTGCCACTGAAAGGCTTCAGCGTCTTTATCCTGCAGGTCTTTGTGTGGGTTCCTTCTCGCTCTGTCTCTGACTTCAAGCCTCTGAGCCTGGTACTGTACTGTTTGTTTCACTCCCTCGACTTTGTAGTGTAGGGTAGTGTGCGGGTTGGGTGGTGTGTGTGTGCGTGTGTGTGTGTGTGTGTGTGTGTGTGTGTGTGTGTGTGTGTGTGTGTGTGTGTTTGTGTGTGTGTGTGTGGCAGGGTTGGAAGGCTGACAGCAAAGCTCCTCAGATGGGCTTCAGCTGTGTTCAGCTGTGTTGGCAGATGCCAGCAGAGAAAGCAGCACAGAGATGTTTCTCTTTACAGAGGCAAATCCTTAAGACTCAAGTAACCTCACTAGTCTCTCTCTCCCATCTTATTCAAAGTTTATTTTCTCTCTATCTCCTCTGAGTTTCCTTCTTCTGCCTCAGTGTGTGTCTTTTCAAACATTTTACTCTTTCTATTCTTTGTCCACCAATGTGTCCCCTCTGTCCTTCTTATTACTGTTTTATGCATCAGTAAAGCATTTTTCAGCTTGAGCTCAAGTAACTCCATTCTTTATCTGTTTCGTCAGATCTCTGAAGTTCTGATGTCTTCATTACAATTCACAGAGACAGCAGCCCTGATGATGGTCAGGCCTCAAAGATTTATTCTAACTACTGAATACAATTGTCTCTGAAATGTTGTAAATGTTTATAATACATTTCGGTTTTTACTAGATCACGATAGTCACTGCTTGATGTTTCCACTCATATTTCCGGGAAAATTTAGAAGTTATAGAGCATTATGTTCTTCTCAAACACCTCAACATTGGATGTCAATATGGACTTAACCTGAAACTATTTTAAACAAATGTTTAAAATAGTTTCTGTTACAAGATTCCATCAAGTGAACCATATCACTAAGGAAGGGTTAAAAACTATTTAACCCGTAAAGAAAGTCTGAAGGAAGAAGGTGATCTACTATTTTACAGCCAGAAATGTGTAATGCTTTTAATCGTGTAGCACGTTGTAACATCACACCTGCAAAATTCTATTTATTGTACTGAGAATGTACAGCAGGTGATCCGCCAACACAAAGTAGCACATAACTGTAAAGGAAAAGAAAAATGATACATGAATATCTTTTGTTTTACAGACAAACAAATCTGAAAAACCTGAGATTTTATATTTGTATCTGACCATTTATAATGTGGACTCTTAAGAGTCCACATGTGAGTAACTTAATGTCAATAGAAATCCTACTTTTCTTTGTTGTTCTCAAAGGGATTTTAGGGAACATTAGAGAATAAACAGCATCATGAAGACCAAGGAAAACACGAGAGAAGTCAGGAACAATGTTGTGGAGAAGTTTAAGGCAGTGTTAGACCATTAAACAACATGGCTCTGTGCAATCTATTATCCGAAGATTATAATAGAATTGCTCAACAATACCTCAATACATTTATAAAACTGAATATACACACAAAGCAAGCTGAGAAATGTCTATAAGGTTCCTGCAGGAGAAAGTGAACAAAATGAAGTCGACCTTTAAACACCAAGTGTGAATGCTTACAGACTAAAAAGGCTAGAGACCGGCACAAAGAGTGTGCCACCCAGTCAATGTTTACATTCTGCCCTCCTCTCAGCACAGAGGGCCCAAAGTCCAAATAGAAAACACTTGTGTGTATATAATTATGTCACATCTCACAATGGCTTAAGAAGTCTCCCAACTAAAATGGGCTTCTGTACCCCGCAGTATTTAATCAAATTTGGCAGCTCCACAGTTAAACAGAGGTGACCCTTCTATCATAGCATAACAGAGACTTACAAACAAAAGCAGTTGCTCTGAGTAGTGCCACCGTGTTAGCGTCAACGAAGACGTAAGTGGCTTAGCAATTTTTTAGACCCAAGCTGGTGCCAGTGCAGTTGAAGGTCTTTCAGACTGTACTGCCATGAGACAACAGCGAGGGGTCCACACAAAACATGATTTCTATAAGTTTTCTGACAAATTGACTAGTGTTTGCAGAAAATCCTGCATTCTGCTTAAAAAACTAAAAGGAAAAGAATTTGGCGATCAAACCAGCGCCCATTTGGGAACTACGGCCACTAAAAAACGCTCTAGTCTTTCTGTGACCGTTCAGCTTTAAAAACGTATTTTAAACAACTTAGTTTAACAGGCTAAATAATTATTTAAAAATTCTGTAAAAACACATCACATAAAATGGTAAAATATTTTTTCATGTAAATGAGTTAAAATAATATATCTTTAAAAACAAAACAAAACAAAACAACAAAAAATCCCCCCTTAAGCTGTTTTGTCTACTACTGAACCAGCGACTTTCTAAATCTCCTCAACTTGATCCTTCAACAGTCCTTTCCAAATGAGAGGACAAAAATCAAAATTCAGTATGACAAGTTAAAAAGTAATGCCTCCAAAGATTTTAAACAGAAGAACCTGAACTGCAATGATGTGAAGAATGAAGTGGTTGGCTTCAGCTCTAAACTCTCCCCTCCCAGAGGTATAGTTTAACTTTTTTTAAATCAAGGTCAATTATAAAAATCAAGTATAAGAATGCAAATGTTCCTGGAAAATTAAGCTACAGGCTAGAAGGGTTAAGAGCAAAGCATACTTCTATCAACCCAAAAACATCTGCATGCAAATTCATTTTAATCCCGACAACCGATGCAGCTTTGACTTTTCTTTCCAATGAGCCATGTCTGCCGACATACTGAAAAACACCCATGCATGTTTAAATGAGAGAAAATATGGGAATTTTAAATAACATTAAGTCTTCTCACATTTTTGATGTTTGAATGTCAGTTTTGAATAGTACACACAGTTGGGATCAAGATTGTGGAATTCACACTATTAAACTCTGTAAGTATGGGTTATTCATGTTAGCTCTGAGGTCAAGATCTCATATTTTTTCTTCACTGTCTGATGATAACCTACATATCTGTTAAGGAACCAAAGCACCTGAGTTGCCTTAGGTAGCCAATTTTAACCCAAGTCAATCATCAATTAGGTCATGCTGTCTACGTCTGTTTCATACAACCAGCTCCCAAGATGAGCTCAATTGTATCAGTATAGATAAAGCTTCTGCATTAAGTTGACGGATAATTAGTTTGATGTCATTGAGTTAGGAGTACAGTATTAAAGCTGCTGCGTAAACACTATAGCAACAGCTCATTTGCTTAAAATGGTACCATAATGCAATGTGATGTTTTTGTAATGGCAGTTAATGTCAACAATTAGCGCTCAGCCTCAGGGACAAACAAATCTGAAATCATATTAAATGAAGAAGTGATGATATAGCAGAACCATTTTTCTAGAACGTCCAACTGTCTTATCAATTGGTATATCACTTCATTTAATAGTTAAGCTCCAATTTAATCTTGGAATCTTAGTTAAAGTATTAAACAGACAGAATCTCTCCATTTACAAACATGGAAAGTATGAATTAACATTAGGCAGAAATCATGCTTTGTCTTCTCTAACGAGAGTTGTTGAACCAATTTCTTTCATAATGGTTTCTTCAGATGTTTCTTTCAGAGGCCAACAGTCAGGTCCCTTCAGGTGGGCTTATCATCTGTGGTTGGTCTAATCAGAGAAAAAACAAACAGCAGGTTTCCTAGTCTCTGTGTTGCTGGAGGCAGCGTGTATGTTGTGTGGGCTGCTGTATTTGCTTTACTTCACTCCTCTTGTCTCCTTTCTCAGGCTTCTTTCTCTCTTGTCTTATCACTTCCCTCTCTCCTCATATCACCCACAGGGAGCCTGTGGTGCTGTAATGCTAAGTGACAGCTTGCCTGCCTTGCTCACTTCCCACACACATGCCTACGCCTGGCCCTGTCCCCGATGGCCATCGCTTTGCCCAGACAGCAGAGTTTCAAGAGCTTACAGGGACCAAATCCAACTAGACTGAAAGAAGTAGTTTGGGGTATCAAATCACCGCCTGGAGTGTATTTATATACAACACACAGACTTGAACACAGCTGAAAAGACTAAGTTAGTGGCCTACTGATAGTACTAGTAAGAACGATGAAACAGCGGTCAGATATTCTACATTCGATTTAGTTCTTTTTAAACCTCTACTCTGAAAACCCAACACAAAAAAACCTGAAAATAAAAATAGCTTTTTCATTCCCCAGTTTTTGGACTGAAACCTGATTAGGCACTGTGTCTGAAGATTCCTGCAGCTCTGAAGCATGTCTGACTTTGATTCCTCTCTTGTTGAATACCACTTTCCTGCAGGATCAAATACAGAAGTAGACGAAGATGCCCACAGAGGCCCCGGAGCTGCCTTACTGCACACAAGATGCACAAGAGGAGGCTGCATTGCTTTTGAGGCTAAAGACAGACCCGAGTGGGACGGCTCAGTGTGGACATGCCTTCATCTATAAAATGACAGTGTTGGTTAAGTCTGTTTTTTTTTTTTAAGTAACTGTTTGGTCTTCATTAGTTTATATGTTATTTCAAAAACACTCCGACTTATGTCTATGAACAACTCCAAAGAGCTCAGTTTAAAAAAGCCCATCTGGAAACATGGAAAGCCACAACTTCCTGCAAGAGTCAATGTTTACTTCCTGAATGTCCTAACATGTGCACTGAACTGGTTGGCAGATACCAGATAACTGTAGTATTAATGCCAATACCAATCTAAAAACAAAATATTTTATGTCAACAGCATTGCTAGACCCAAAGTCAGTAGATGAAAGATGCAGTCAAGAAGTCAAAAAAGTTTATCTGGTGATTTCATTTACCTTGGATGTGCATTTCAGCCTACAGAACATGTTATGCGAAGTTGTGACTGTTAATGTATTTCATAAATGAAATAAGGAATGTGTAACGGTTATTTTGAGCAAAAAGATAAAATCAAAACAAATAAAATAGGAAAACAATATGCATAAAAATCAGTTCAACAGGAAACAGGAAGTATAAACTTAATAACAAACACCCCCAAATTCTCCCACATGTTACATGTTTATCAGTAATAAAACTAGCTATTGACTATCCAAAATACCATTAAAAGTTACTAAATGTTGTAAATACCTCATTTACCACTGTTATTATTTCGCAATGGACCCTCTTATTGTTTATTTATTATGTTCAAGGGGAGTTTTTGTAACTAAAATTTGGAAAAGACTGTTTGTGACATGAAGGGACAGGTCGTTTTACTTAATTGTGTCGAAAGGTTTTTTTCTTTCTGAGATTAGGCAATAATTGACCTAAAATACTAAGATAAAACAAGACCTTAAACAGAAATCTATGGAAATCTATATAAACAAGGCCGGTGTGACCCGATTTCTCATTTTGATATTGTATGATGCCACATCTTAAACTACATTTCTCATTGGTCTAGGCAAAAATAAAATTAATCACATTTTATAAAGCATCATAGAGTCCCTAGTTTTGTATAATGTGTGTAGATGGGGATGAGGGGTGTACAACTGATTGCTTACTATGTTAGCACAGGCTGCATTACATTTGCCAATTTAGTGTAATCTGTTTTCTTTGTGTAATAGTGGCTGACGATTTGAGGGTGAAAGTTAAATGCTTTTTGAATGCTCGCAAGTATTCATATCACTACTTGCTAAAATATTATTAATGTAGGTCCAACTTCAACTAGTGAGAGGGATTGTAAGACTTCTGAATGTCCCGATGATTAAATCTTTATCAGTGCACACAAAATGTCAATAGGCCATTATATTTCTGGATCACTGCTGAATAGCCTTTGCATAACTTTATAGCAGGGGTGCTTATGGCCAGAATGTTCAATGTCATAGATTTGCAACACTTATACCAGAGAATCTATCAACATGTCCACAATATTTGTGGTAGCCTGGCTAGGCTAGAGATGCAATTGGCTTTGTAACAGTAGGATGTGTAGGATGCAATGACTACTTTTCCTGAGGTGGTGTGTTTTCTTATGTCAAGACAGACAGACAGAATGGATTCTTAGTAACCTAAGGAAGAGTTTAACTATGTATTTATTACGATACTTCACTTCAGCAAAAATACTGATGGAAGGAAAGAGCTACCATAAATGTTCTTTGCTTTGCTGTTTTTAACTCTCATTTTTCATTTAGCTGGAAGCAGCAGGAGCGCAAGGCCTGACACGGCACAACACAGTGCATGTTTCCTTTCTTTCTTTCCCGAGGCTGTATAGTCCAGCAACAAAAAAGGTCATTTCCTGCTCTCCACAAAAAACATATTAGACTTGTAGCTCAGTCTCTGATTGTCAGATAGTACAGACCTGAGTCCCATCTTGTCCTCAGCCAGGAAATCAAGTTATCCACAGCTTCTCTGGCCGCCAATAAAAGAAAATATAGCATGACACAAGCAACACAAACAGTACATTTTGCTTCCAACTGTCTTGGCAAATTTATTTTATGGTTGTTAGGTCTTATGATAAATGAAATCCTGTCTTTTGCAGTAGGTTTTCACTAGATTTTAAATACATATCTTTCATAATAATAATGATAAAAAACATCTATTTTCGTGATTTTAGATTAAGCTCACTCTAAACCAAGAGCTTCAACAAGCATAGAAAATAGCCAGGTTAAAAAAGGTTTCAAAAAGAAATATTGACAGAATTATTTCTGATGGAAGTTGGCATCTTGATAAAATAAGATAACGCACAAGATTAAGTATTGTGACAATGTTCTACGCAGCTGATCCTTAAGTCTTTGAATTTTGAAGCATGCCTTGCCATCTCCCTAATGTTTAGTTATTTATCGGTTTTTCCAGCTCACGTTCTTTCTTGGAAAAACAGGGAAGGTAATTTAAAATTTAAATTTAAATGCAAATACACACGGAGCACTATCTCTGCAGTCCACACCATGACACCAGACCAAGTTTTCTAACGCCTGTAAGCAGTAAATGCATTCGGTAACCATGGACAGTAAATGCAGCCAGTGGAACAGACACTGCTGAGGCTGCACAGAAACATGACAAGGGACACTTCCCTAGTGTTTAACCGACATGCTTTATAGGATTCTCTTAAAAGGTTGTCTAATCATGTGTAAACGATGAAAATAGTTGCATACTAATGTACAAAAATCTCATTGAAAGTAAGAAGACAATGCAAAACAGACTTTGCCATATTGTAACTTCAACGTTAAACAAAGGTTTCATTTGGAACTAATTTCCAAATGTAAGTCAGCAGGACATAGTTTAGCAGAGAAACTGAGCTCCAGGGAGGAACAGAGATGAGAATGAAGAGGGGATATGTTCCTGTTCCAATGACTTTCAGATGTGCGAGCCTGTGCCACAATGTCTCAGATCACCTCCTTCTCTTCTATATGCCTTTGCACGCATTCAACCTTTTGTCTGCTCACAAAAGGAAGCAGCATACAAGCCCCAGCTGTCCCTATGTCTCTCCGAGCACGGCTCAAATGAGAGCAGGAAAGGCAGATAAACACAGACTAATTGCTCACAGACCTGAGGAACTACGGACAGAGCTAGTTGTGTGCAGGGAGCTTGTAAGTCAATTGTTCGGGGTGGCTGATGTTTAATGAGAGTTAGCCAGGAACAGTCTTAGGAAGAACTCTCAGTTTCCTGGAAATCCACCTCTAAAAATCACATGTATCTTAGTTACACACCACTGCTGACCTTCACCATTCTTGACCAGGTCTCTCTTAAAAGAGATTTTTATTCTCAATGAGATATACCTGGTTAAACAAAGATTACAAATAAAGGTTACAAACAAGTTCCATAGAGCTGTGCTGGTGAGTGACATACTATGTTTTAGAGTGATACTTTCCCTCTGTTCCAAATAATGTTCTCATATGAATTATTATCTGGCAATTATCGGAATTACAGCATTTTTTACAGCTAATTTAAATCTCTGTTTCAGCATGCAAAACACAACAGAGCCAGCATTGTCCATGTCTTACAGCATAATTCGGTACAAATGTCTGCCTTATGCTTCAGTTGTGTAATAACACATCCTTTCCTAAGTAACAATTAATCCGACTGCTTTCTGACACTCATGATTTGCTAGAATACAAACTAACACACCAGCTGAGACACAGATAGATGCCACTGCTACGAAATTAGGGGAATTAGCAAAACATCCAATAATTTATGTAGTTCACATGCTATATAATGCAGATGCTCACTCTGCGTTTAAGAAGAATTAATCACCTTTGCATGGTGAGTTCTACTAAGTTCCTCCAACTATGGTTAGTATGACCTACATTTCTTCACATTTCAACCCAAGAAACATGCTTCTTTTTTGGTGTACTATTATAAATGATATAACAGTAACCGAGACATCTGTTTGTAGTTCAGTAAAAGACTTGAAAAAATATGGATTGCAAAAGCCATAAATGTGTATTACTTAGAGGCTGGTTCACTCCTTTCTGAGCGGCACAAATATTGATTACAACGTCTGAACTACATGAGTAGCATTGATGGATAAGATGTATCAAAGGATGTGGGGTAATGGGGATGTTACGAGACAGTTAGAGTTCTGCGGTGCCATATGACAGACTAAGGCCACCTTTTATCGAAACATATTGTACAGCTGGAGGCGAGTTGAGGAGAACCAGAAGCAGCATAAAGGCATCAAAGAGCCATCTCCACCACGCTCTTAATACAGGTCAACTGAAAGACTCTCGAATCAAGGTTAATGGCAGCCTAGGGGGAAGTGATCTAAAGCACAGCAAAAAAGGAATAAAGGAAGATCCTCTAGGAAATACCATCTTGACCTCTGGAAACCTCAAATTCTTTGCAAAGATGAGTCAGTATATCGGATATAAGCTTTACTGTTCCTAACCCTTGTGCGTGCCGAGGTTAGGTGTGATTTTGTTGTCTGTCTTTGACTCACACAGTCGAGCTGCATGTTCAGGATTTAAGCATCAACAGCATGTACAGGCACGTCTCAGTAAGTTAGAATATTATTGAAAATCCTATTCATTCTGGTAATTCAGCTGAAAAAGTTCTTTTTTGCTTCTTTTTGCTGTGTATTTCTTATAGCTAATGAAAAAGCCAAGTACCAATAAAGATATAAATTAAGATGTTGTCTCAGTATGACCACGACATAATCTGAAGAAGAACACATTTTACATCACTCCCTTTAAATAATAAGATACAACTTACAACTTTCTCTTTGGAATGAACTCTTGGTGTGACACTTCGTGTCAACAATCAAGTTGTACTAAGGTCCCCAACAAACTTTGGTATTGTTTTGCTTGTTATATCATGTTAGCTCTTAGTGTGACTACCAGACGCATGAGGTACAGGAATATTCAGCAGCACGCATGTGCACACACACACACACACACACACACACGGAGCCTCACCCTGCTGCACTAACAAGGATGTATCCCAGAAAGTCAGTCCATGAAGATTGGCATATTTTTGCCTGAGAAATGACTGTTGTGGGAGAAAGCCCTGGATTTGTCGTATGCTGCACCGTGTAATAAGCTCCACTTATTTTGGATTCATTATTGTCAGCTGGTTTTCTCTGCATTTCGGAAAATCACAGCAAATTGCCTCTAAGATGGAGTGTAATAAGGAAGTAAGACAGGGATCGTGTGTGCGCCCGTCTGTCAGCGTGTTCCAAAATTAAATCAGGTATACAGAAAAATCTGATTGGCCAGAGGGTAAAAACCAATCTGTGAAATAAAAATGCTTTTCCTCGACCGTGCGCTCTGAAAATGACCCTTTGTGCATAAAATCTGCATCACTTACACCACATCCAGCAACAGTTAACCTTTCTTTACACAACTGACTGCTTTTGCCCTGCGGACCTATGAAACACACAAACTCTGCTGTGAGACGGCGTGTAAAACAGAAAGGGCGCCACTCAAGGCATCACAATCTGTGTATCATATGGATACGGAGCAGCTGCAGGAAGAAAGCAGCATTTGTTTAATGAGGCTGCTGGAAGAAGACGAGCAAAGGCATTCTACTTAGCTGGCAGCAGAGGGTGCCAGTGCATCATAAAAGCATCCCTGCAGGCAGAACAGTCTTAAGAGCCTAAAATCCAGTTTATATGTCACAGATATCAGACCCCCCCCCCCAAAAAAAAAAAAAAACAGATGCAGAAGCATTCTGAGATTGAGATTTTTCTGCTTAACTTTCAGAACTTAACTTTTCATGACAGCAGGTGAGGGTGGAGATGTTGGAGTAATTTCAGGAATCTATCTAATTTAGTCAAAAATTGATGTCAGGGTGGCTAAAGAGGGAAATGTGTCAATTAACAAATGTTTGGTCTTTTTTTGTAAAACAATTGAGCTACACTAAGGGTTCTGATGTTTATGCCAGATTTAGATTGACTCTTTCCGCCGGCTGACAGGGGCAGATGAGGCACAGCGTCTGGGTAAATCACAGATGGTTCGTTCTCTCTTTCTGCCCTGTGCTGATGTGAAACCCCGCAATGGGAGTGCCACCTTATCAGCCTGCAGTGGCAGAGAGTTGGCAATGTGAGGAGACTGGGCTGAGGGAAGAGCACGGCCCTCCCAGCAGGTTCCGTGAAGAAACCATCTCCCATCTGCTCATCGTTTCCGATAAAAAGCACTTGAGCTTCTTTTCAGGTTTAACTGTAAGTGCAGCATGTTTCCTTGCTGTTAAATTAAGGGGTTGTGAAGTTTTGGCTGGTGTGTTTTGTTCTTGAATTTTTACACTACATGTAGTTTTTCCCCACAGTTCAACTCGACTTTCTTTTCACACTTGTCACGCGTAAGATTAAAGCTTCTTGATTATCAGAAACAAACATTTACTGATTGAGTTTGGGACTTTGAGTACAAAAAATGTATATATATGTTTTTGTTCACCGTGTTCTGAGGAACCAGACTTTAAGAAGTTTTCATTCAGCTTCAACAAGCATAGAAAATAGCAGTAAGTCAAATTCATTTGAAAATTAAAGGCGAATAAGCCTCCATGTCCAGTTTGATCGTTGTCTTATTTTTAACAAACATATGAAGCTCATGTAAACATTTTTCTGCTTGATTTCATTAGATCTTTCTAAAATAAAGCAAAACCAACACAATATTATATGTCCTTAAGAAATAAGCTTTGGATTTTGTGTTTTACTTAATTCTGGGATTTCGCACTTTCTTCTTGGCTTTTTCCCTTTCGCTTGTAGTCTTTTAGTACAACTTCAAATATCTCACTATTCACTGGAATAATTAGTTTCCTTCCCTCAGTGTTGCGGCTCCCTACATTCCTCAGCAATCTCTTATCTGCTCATTAACTGACATGTCTTGCATTTCAGTAGCCAAGCTCTCCACTGCAAATACGTTTAAGTCACATCCTACTACTGTATCTACCAGCCTGTGTCCTCATGTTCATTTTTTCATTTATTAGCTCGGAATTTCCAAGAATTTGAGTTTTTGTTTATCCTATTTTTATAAAAGCTGTATTTTTTCAAAGGCCAGTCTTCTGCATCGACTCTATGGCCGAGTCCTCCACTTTCTAACATTAACCATGGTGATGGGTCACGACTCAGACAGTCCAGGGTTGGACTCTGTATATGTTTCTGGGATGTACATACAGGAAAACATATCTACAAATTAGTGAAGGGTAGATGAGGCGTCATGAAGTGTTTCGACACGGCAAAACTGTATTGATACTGTATCACTAAATACAGACACCTGCTGGACATTAAAAATCCCTACAGGCAAAATAGATTGATTTAATGAACCAGTGTAAACAACATTTAACTTATTGTATGTTATTGTATATTATATATTGTACTATTTCATAACATAAGATAAACAGAAAATATGTGATATTCTTAGATACAGTCAAAAAATAATGTGAAAATGAACCCTAAAGTGAAAATTTAAGTGAATGTGTTTGAAATGAGGATGCTTGTGGACTCAGGTTTTTCTTCACAAATTTTTATTCAAAAAACGACGTTTTTCCAACGTTTTGAAAGTTAGTCTGTTACGCTTTTTCGACTAAGCTTCAAATTCAGCTGAATTTGGATTCAGATAGATCAAGTAGAAGCTGAAAAGAACCGGATGAAAGAACGAAATGAAAACAATTCCCTTATTTTCCGCTTTAAGATCAAAATGGTCCCACACTGCGGGAATCTTTTGTTTGCCTTTAGGCTTCATTGTTGACGCTGTACCGAAAAAGATCAAGAATTCTTTTGGCAAATGCATCTTGGGCCGTTGACAGATTTGCTTCCTTATAAACACAGTTTGGTGCCTCATGATCATTTCGAAACAGTTGCTGTATCGGTATCGGTACCGTGGTATCGTGACTTGCTGAAATCAATACGCGCTCCAACATGGGTTTTGGTCCATGAGCTTGATACATGCGCCGAGGTATCGGTGTTGCCAAACCCATCACTACTACAAATAAATAAACTTACCAATTCTTAAAATGTAATTTTTTATTGTATTTTAACATATTAGATGTTTATGGTTCCAGCTGTTGTATATTAGAGAAAGTCTTAATATCTGTGCAACAATCTTACCATTTTAAGTCATCTCACCAATAAATGAGTTATGACTAAAGGAAAGGATTCTGGCAGAGCTTTTTCTAACTTTAGCCTCTGCCATCCAGAGTCCAACATGATACAGGCGAAGCGTTTTGGTAAGTTTATGAATAATCACTTAATCTTCCCAGCATTTTTAAACAAATTGATCCTTCTTTGCATTTTTGCCAAGGTGAAAATTCAGACATGTTACCAAAGAAGATACACAAATATCAACATGAACAAACAATAAAAAAAAAGGCTTGTACCATTTTCATTGCGCAATGAAATGCTTTTTTTAAATTCAGATAAAAATAGAAACTACCCAAACCTGTCACGATCCATAGATTTCTGGACTTATGATTTCATTTGTGAACATTTCCCTGTTGTTAACTTACTTGGATCAGGCCTATTTGGTTTATTTCTTCTGTCAGTTCATCCATTCTCATTGTTTCTTTTTCAATTTTTTATTTGGGGTTTTCTTCAGCTCACTTGTTATATTAGTATAATTCCCCCCCCCCGTTTAGTTCTCACAACTTTGCTGAGTGTCACCTAACTCTCCCGCTCAGCTGTTTCTCACCTCCCTATTTTCCACAGCCTTCTGTCTGCTCCTACTTATGTGTTATAGGTTCACCTAGTTCTTCTGTCACTTCTCAGTATTTAACTCCTTTACTGTTCTATACTGTTTCCTTCCATTATTCTCTGTGTGGATCCCCAGACTTCAACTTCAACCTTTAGCTGTCATCAAATAATGGATTTGACGACGATCGCATAAGACCGTTTTTAATTGTCCAGCTCCAAATCTAACATAAGAAAAACTGATGAACCATATATTTGATTAAGCTATATAGCCACACCCAGGTCTGAAGCATGACAGACTTTCATAATCAACGAATCCTTGCCGAAACCTTTTCAGTAAAAACATCTGGCTCAAAACCCAATACTGTAACAGCTTGTTCAATTGCACCATCGAATCGAACCAGAACACAGTGAACAATATTAGTCCCCTGCCATTACGTCAGTCTATTGCCAGGCGACTCCGATCATCGTTCAAGAAGGAAATGCAGCCCAGAAAATCAGTACAAGAGGAAGAAAAAGGAAACTGCTTTGTGGGTTTGCAAGCACTTGGTCTCCTACTCACATTAAGGCTCCACTAAGCAGAGGTTCAGTCAGGAATTACAAGCATCTGAAAGGTGTTCATCTATAAAATGAACATCCTGTCAGTTTCTCACATCAGCAAATGTCTATACATATTCAGAGGAAGCGTTTTTATGCATAAGGTATCCGATTCATTTTGCTTTACAGTTCAGGTGTGAACTGGAGGCGCATTTCAGCTGTCAGGCACTTGCAGCTTAAAGGTAGTCTTAGCATATTCACATTGACATTAAAAACAGCACATTAGCAAGCTGTTAAAAGTAAAAGCCACTTTTTATTCATTAACAGAGAATCTTGACTAAAATGCCAATGATTTGGTGTCTCTGTGCATTTTCTGTAATGATATTAAGGCTGTATCAGAAAAAAACCTCATTACCTGTAGATGAAAAATACTACAGGTTCCAACAGTTAAAATTATACATCTCACTGCTCAATAAATCAATATAATCCAACTTACATTGCCCTTTTCTTTTAATCATTTGACATTATATCGCTCCATGATTTACTCAATTTGGTGACAAAACTCGTGTCAGTGTTTAAACATTGACACGGCCCAGTTGTGATCCAAGATGTATGATAGTGTTTTTCCTGACAAGCAGTCTGTTATTGAGGGTATTATTTTTGGACCAACACTGGGTACAACATGTTTCTGTCACTAGTAGACACACAACCTGCTTTCCAATTCAAATTTCATGCAGCCATCTGCCATTCCCTCCAACCCAAGACAGTTTCTCCACAGTGTAAATTTCAATATATAGCCGAGGCTATATATACTCAGAAATGCGGAACAATACACCACGTCAACTTGTCTAATGTGACATGTTACATTTATCTAATATGAGAAAGACTCTCAAAATCCCTGTCTAAAACCCTGCATGACATTTCTGCTGTGTCCCTTAGTCTTCATGATGATCGCTGTTCTCCAATGTAAGGTTACCCAGAAGGGTCAACAAGATATTTATGCTAGCAATTTTATTAAAAGGCAGCATTAATTATTGTTAGCATAACTTCCGTCGTTACTTTGTACTGTTGAGTTGTGACTTTTGTATTTTTTTGATCTTTCTGGGCTACCGTATTAATGGTCTCTAACTTTAATTCGCGATTTGACTGATTCAATTACAGAATGCCCAAAATTATCTATAATTTCAGAGTCCTTCAAAGCTATGTATTATTTGCAATGGTTGGTTTTTGAGTGATTAAAAGGGGTTAGAATCAAATGCTCTCAAACTTTATATATTGTATTTAAAGAAAAAGTCTATTATTATGGGTATTTAGTTAAAATGAATCTTTATTCAGCTCAGGTTTTACTCTGTTGTCATGTGACAAATTTAAATAAAGATGATATCACACAAAATCAGACAGAAAGTTTAGTGATTATAAAATAGTCATAACAGAGAGTCCTTACAAAATAACGTTATCCCACATTATTACCCTTCACTAAGCTACATGATGTTACATCCTCACTGGGCTGAGAGTAATCAAACATAAAAGAATTGACTGGAAATAACAACTTTTGGGACAAATTACTTGGAGGAAATGGTCTACTGAGCTCTAAAAATACGGGAATGAAGGAGAAGGTAAAATATACATTCTCTTTTTGCTGCCAACCTAGGTAAGTGGACATGATGAAAAGCAAATAAAGGGGATTTTCCCCCTCTGACTTAAACTCCTGCAAATACAAGCTTTCATATATTCCTCGTCTCTCGGACATTAAAGGCTCTCTCTCTCATGTAGCACCGCTTTTGCTAACCTCAAGTGCTCATCATGAGCTCATTTTCCAGGTTTAGCAGCTATTTATAGGATTTTCTTTGGGTGGATGATTAAAAGAGAAAAAAATAAATACTCCAGACGGAGAACGTCAAGATTACGAACAGAGCAAAAAGTTTTGTAACATAAATTATAGCTCTGCTTGAGCTATGAAGCTTCTAACTACTTTCTGTGAAGTTACACCGCAATATTGTCAGGATTAGAAATATCTTAAGTGACTAAATACTAGATGTCCAGGAGTTATCATCATTATTTTGAAAACAAACTAAAAGTAGATTGTGGCCCAAAATAAAACAGTGAAAACAAAATGTAGTTTATTTAACTGATCTATTAGTTTTGATGGACACCCTGTCTATTAGGTCAGCATGTATGTAATACTCTTAAGATTTTTAGATGCTGGTCTGATCTGTTTTCTATTAGGTGCTTTAAACATTCCCACATCTTCTCCCTGTCCCGTTGTGTTGCTGCTTGTTCACGACTGTTCTGTAAGTTGAGGTTCATACAGGAGGGGCAAACGCAACTCAAATCCAAGTTTTTCATGGCAGTGCGAAGAGCCAAATTCTGCCCCCCCTGGAACAAACAATTTGTGCATCTCTATGTATGTGCTACTAGATCTAATAAAAGTGTCTCTGCAACACAAGAAGCCAGATGTGATCAATTTGAAATAAAAAAATGGCTGAAGCAAGCAGTGTCATTTTTTTATTGCTCTTTTCATCACTCAAACGCGTTAAAATCGATCCCCAGATGGTGTCATCCATTGTTACCTCATTAAATGTGTGCTGCTCGGTGACGTTTATGTTCTTCTTCTGGGCATCTGGTTTCTTTTGGGCTGCTTACACCAAATTCTGATTACCGGGCGCATTTACTTTATTCTATGAGCCACCACGGAAAAAAACCCAGCAGTGTGAACATAGCCTCTGAATCATTCAGAGAACTTCTGCCCCTAAAGTAACATAACATAACACAAACATAGTTCACTAAATTCCTTTGGTCCATCCAATTTCCAATAAAAAAAATAAGGGTTTATTCCTGTGAAGCAACATTCAAGAAACCAAAGGGATGTGAATACTTTTTAAGGCACAATGTGCATTGGCTGCATTAATGTCCTTTAATATAAATCCTGACGAAACAATAAAAACATGGTCTTAAAATAAAAGAAAAATCAAAATACAGGTTGACTACACAGCACACTACTATTAAAAGCATTAATTAATACAGGCTAGACAATCTGATTCATATAAAATCAAGTGGGTTCAATAAAAAATAAAACTTTTTCCTTTTTTTGTAGTGTTTTTCTAACTTCTATGATTTACGGTTGGCGCTTCATATTCTTCAATTCAGCACAGTTACACACACACCTAATGCTTCACCACTCCTACATGTCAGAAATAAAAATGATATGGTCAGAAAAATCCATTTTACAAAAAAAAAAAAGTATTTAAGTTGCACAGATGAAATCTGTTGTATTTCCCTACAGCAAGGAAAAAATCTTTCTCATATCAGGATGGACCTGGAATATCTTGAGCTTCCATCACTAAGCCTGAGAGGTGTAAGCAGCAGCCGGCCGGATTTGAAACACATTTGACTGGTGCGCCTGCGACAGGGCGGGACAACTACGATAAAAGCTTCTTCAAACACTTACAACCCACTGGCCAGAATTTACTGACAGCTGGAGTAGGTCTGGGCTTAAAGTGGCTGACACTTTAAGTACAGCCACTTAATTTTTCATGAGCTGATAGTGGGGGGTGTCAGGAGAGAGATCCAGCATCGGGCTGGATGGTGACCAGTAAGAGCAAATGTTGCCTGTCTTTACTGAGCAGATGCAGAGCCCTATGAAAGGATTCTGTTAGAAAGCAGGTCCCCTATGCCTCTCTTTACTCTCCTCTCTTAGAAGAGTGACGCTTCAAAGGAATATGTTCTTTAATGCAATGCAAGCAGAAAGCAAAAAAAAAAAAAAAAAGACATTCAACCATTTTCAAAGACATTCTGGCCTAGACTTGTCAGACAGCATCAGGGGTTCGGGCTACAGGCAGGCCTTCGGAAGCAGGAACAACACAGTCACACGAGTCATCCGTGAGAGATGCAGTAGGAGTGGGTGGGAGTATGAAGTTACTGATACTGTGGTGTGAATGTGCTTGTCAGAGGAGCTGAAGCGCAGGGGGGAAAAATGACAGCGGGAAGCCTGAGCGACCAGTGTATGAAGCATCAGTGCCCGCTTCAGACATGCACGACAGCAGAGCCACACACAAACACAAAGACTCAGGGATTTACAGAGAAATTAACGAGTATGCCGTGGAATCGGGATTATAGTTGTTATTTTCTGTAGAAAGTAACTGAAATATTACCAATAAGTCATTCAGAAGGGACCTGACTTCTTTAGTTGGATACATTTGCTCTTTCACAAACTTTCTAAATATTCTTTGTCTATTTGACTAATATTAAATTCAAACACTAACATTCCACTGCTTCTAAGTAATTATATACTTATAGAATGTTTAAGAAAACTATTTAAAAACTAAGATCTCTGATCTATGCTTTTAATAATTTAACCAAAGAATTGCTTTTAATGCATTTCTCTTCTCACAATAATCCTTGATGTGTTAAAGGCAGTTTTTTTCTTAACCGGTATGGGACTTTTTTGTGACCTCACCGTCTCGTTTATTGTTTTTTCTTTTTATATTAATCTATCTCACTCACAGATAATTACATTTCATTATTGTTTTTGTGCTCCCAAGTGGTCAGATCATAATGAGCCTAATTAATCAGACAGTAAGTGAAACCATATGTTTCCCGTTCAGTTTCATTGGTTCTAAGGTTGAAATTGAGGAATACTCCTAGTGTAATATTTAATGTAGTACTGTAGTTATGATATCAGTGTTGGAATTTCGTTAAATGACAAAACAACCCTGGAGGCAGCCTGACTTAGTAATCAAATTAATGCCAAGAACAATGTCAAATGCATGTTAACTTGACAATTTATTGTTTTTATATATATATATATATATATATATATATATATATATATATATATATATATATATATATATATATATATATATATATATATATATATATATATATATATATATATATATATATATATATATATATATTT
>JAVLVB010000868.1:1290705-1365843 GCA_032876305.1 Orestias chungarensis | reverse complement strand
TTGCCCTGAAACTCCTAGTACAGCGCCTTTAAATCATATCTATTCCCTTTGGTAAATAGACAAGCCACTGTCAAGCTTAGAGTAGCATCAACATGTTCACACATAATAGGCATGCGTCTCGCTATAAGTCTTAATGATTTGATTTGATCCAATGCCACTGCATGAAGTGTCGCAGTGACAGTGACGGTTATCATCCCCCACAGGAAGGATTCGGCATCTTATCTGACAATCAGGACAATGCGTTTCTTCAAATCTCCTACTGGCTTAAAGCATAAGCTTATTAAGGGTGACCCACAAAGCTGAAAGAGCTGAACATTGCATTACATCTTCAATAGAGATTGACAACCGTGCAAGTTTGCTTCCATCTTGAGACAATAAGGGCTTCTGTCCTAATATTTACACTGGCATTCAGGGAAACAAGACTTACACACACATACACACAGAAATAAGCCAGCCCTAGAGAGCTGCCATTAGTACGTTTAGCTCGATCTCATTACATGCGGCCTACAGCAGGTAAAAGTGAGGTTTCAGTGTAGGTAAGACACTGAAGTCGGATAATAACACAGCCGTTGGCAGTCAAGACAAGGCTTGCTACAAAGTCATCAGGGCAGCCAGAGTGAGTTTCTAGCCAGTAAAAAATATTCAGAGTTTAGACCTCTTCAGTTGACCGGCTTGCTCCTCTGAAGGGTTTTCAAATCCCAGAGTTGGACCCTAATCTGGACGCCTAGGAAACTATTATTTTACGTACTGGATACTTTATCATTTAGCATTGGAAATATACGGTTGATTCATGCCATACACAAATAGTGAAAGTCTTATTTAATAAGCAAATTCACAGCCCCCATCTTTATGAACAAATCTGTTTGAACTTTATAAAAGGAATATAGTTAACTAGGGACATTCCCAGTAATGCACACAAAAATAGGATCGGAGCAGTAGCAAGGTCATATCCATCTACTCACACTGAGCCAGGTTCTGCTGAAGGTTTATTCCTGTTAAAGGGGAGTTTTTCCTCTCCACTGTCACTACATGCATGCTCAGTATGAGGGATTGCTGTAAAGTAAAAGACACAACGTAATCTATTAAGTCAGTGTTTTGATCCAGGAGGACTGAATGCTGCAAGTCAATGACTCCATACAATCTGCTTGGTGTCTTTAGATTTGAACTGCCTTGTTTAACAGTTATGAATGTCTTTATGACTGGAAAGAAATCATTTTTTCTTGTAAAGTACCCATGAAACAATGTGTGTTGCTTTATAAATAAACTGAATTTAGGTGAGTTGTAATATCTGGTCTGTTCTAGACATTTCCGTTGTGGGACAGACCTGATTTAAATTAGGTCTACTGAACGAGTTTGTGAGAGGTTGATGAGATAACGTTAGCTGTTAGCAAAGATAGACATACATTAGAATTTACTTTTACTCATCGCTCATCTTTTCAAGTTATAAATTATACCTATGAGCATAGGTACCAAAGGCATGTCCTTTAGTATTCTGCAGAGAAACTACACATACTGCAGTCATCAATAAGCCCCTTGGACAATTTTGGCAGTATATTTGACAACTCTTCCTCACAAAATTAGTAGAATATATTTAAATTAGTCCGTTTCCTGTTACATAGCATTTTAGGCATGTTTGGTTTGGTCTCTGATCTTAGAACATCATTTCTAAGCAGGGGGGCATAGTGTGTGATGGGACTTTTTCATTCTATGTAGTCTGTCCAAGGCACAAGTACCAAAAACAGTGCCTCGGTTCCTCAGCATGATACTGCCACCACCTCGCTTAATCGAAGATACAACTTGGCCCCTTCGCCAGATAGATTAGTCAGATTGTAAAACTTAAAGGTTTTTAAAGGTGTTTGGGTTGCAAATTGTTGTTGAGCTTGAGCTTGAAAACGTTGAAGATGACACGCTTTTTAGTAAGCAGTAATGTTAAGCCTTTGTGAGTGTGAATTGTCACACCAGTGCTCAACTTAAAAGAGAAGGATAACTCAAAGAACTGACCTTAAACCTGTTGGAAACTTGTGGACTATGCATGAAAGGCGGCTCCATGGCAAGAAACCAGTGATTTTAGATAAACGTATTCTGAAGACGTTAAATGGAAAGCCTCGGCTAGTTTCTCTTGGGGCTCCAATATTTGATACAAATCCTTCTTTTATTGTTGTTTTTTTTATATTCCTACTTCTTGGCTGCTAATTAACTAGAAGATAGACAGAACAGCAGCGAGACAGCCAGGTGGTATGACTGAGAGATGAGGGGTTTCTGAGGAGGGAGATCTAACCTAAGACCACCTTGCTCATCCCCCACACTTGTTTTCTCATCACCCCCCCACCACAGAGACCAGATGGGCCTCACAGTATGATTTTCTGTATACCAGAGCTACTGTACAAAGCAGCAACCAGAGCAGGCAGACCTCAGTGAGTGGAACAAAGCCTTATCGGGAAATACATGACAACCTATTAGATAAATGCATGAACAACTGTTTATGTAATGCACAAAGAATTTATGCCTCCTTAATGACAGTGCAAATCACCTATTATTGTTGTTGATGCTACACCAGAAACCTAAGGGGAAGAGAAGTTTGTGGTTACCAAGGTTACGCTGTCTATATATTCCACTTAGCTGAAACATTTCTGAAAACTTTGCCAGGAACGCTCTGGATGAAACAAAACAAAAAAAAAACACATTTCCCTGAGGGTTTACTGTCTGACCCATGATGCTGTTGAGTCCATGATGTAGTGATTAAGTCTCACTATAACAGCTTCTGTCTTTTGTGGAGCTGAGAAAAAAACAGTTACAGTCACTCAGTAGCATTAAACTGACTAAGTTTCCAGAACACAGAGACAAACTTTAGCCACCTTTTTAAAATGGGGGAGTATTTCTCTCTTCTTCTTGGATGTTGGTGATACTCTCTGACTTTTATTTTAGTATTTTGGTTCATCCGGGGTATATGACTCCAGAGAATCATGGCAAAGTTCTCCCCTAAAGCATGGCGTACTCCAAAGCCTTCTGTTCGTCACTCTTAATGTTGCAGTCAGCTCTTGGATCCTGAGGTGTATTTAGTCAAGTCTCCAGGTCAGAAATGACTTTTTGCAACCAAACTGCAAACTTTTGACATACATCTACAGAAGAAAAGGTAATCTAAATTAAAATGGAAATAAAATAAAATAAAATTGTATGTATTGCCAAAGACTTAATGAAAAAGACAAATGAGAGTGCCTGGTAGCAGGGTGGAAAAGGGAGTAGGTTTCCCCCAGGTGGGAGGAAGCGGGGTTTAGGTTTTATCTTATGTAGTCAATTGAACTAACAAATTCGAAAGCAGTTAGGACTGGTTCTGAGCACATTTCTGTACAGCAATCCTGGCAAAATCTGTCACATGTGCATCAACGTTCTTTAAATAGTAACTGTATTACCTAATGGCTGTGGTCTTTCACCAAAATAACGTGCTCTGTGACAAAGTAGTGCAGTAATGGGTTGAGGAGGGGTTTATGGTCAGGTTCAAAACCCTGTTACATGTGCTCATCATGATCTGACTGCTTATTGTCATCTTGTTGTTGTAAATAAGAATAGCAAACATGCGCCATGAAAAAAACCCAGAGTGAGTATAAATATTACCACTTTCATTCAATACTCCATTGTCTTTCAGAACTAAGAGGATCATCTCAGGCAAAACAATCTTAACAACTTGTAACTTCAGGTGCCACTCAAGACAAGAAATAATGAAATTACATCTACAGAGAAGTCAGAGAGAAGACGAAAAAGCTTTTGATTCTTACTTTTTCACTGTGTTCTCTTATACATTCAGATATACCGCCTATCTGGGCTTATTTTCCAGAGTTAGGATAAAGTCAGAGCGGAGGAAACATTTACGGCTTACAGCATCCCATAGATCAGCAAACAAGGTCAGTGTCAAGTAGATGAAGCAAGAAAAAAATGAAAAGAAAACTGCAATATGTGAGCTCTGCGGGGAGGTGAATCAAAATGAAGGAAATATATGTCTTCCTTTGTTCCAGTGAAAAAGATTTCCCTTTTCTTTTTTCTTCTTTCTTTCTTCTTGAGAGATGGTAAAAACGGCTGATACCAGGTACGTTGTCTCCATACTAAAGGTTTTCCAAAATGGAGAATTAAACCTTGATAGAAGCTTTTGATGTTTCCTAATTTAACCTTGAATAAGGACGATTGCTCAAGATTCATTTTCGGGCCAGCTAAAGAAGAGAAAACAGCTCCGCTGGTTTGCTCTGAGAACAGAACGGATGAAGACATGAGGCATAGATGAGGATCTTTTTAATTATGCCGACGTCATTAAGTGTGACTGACAAATCTCGCAGGGCGGATGAAGGCTAGCGGGTCAGTTTAGATGATAAAAGGAACAAAAAGCATTGTTCAGTGCAATAACAAACAGGTTGGAGATTATCATCATCAGTCCGACACTTCAGGTCATCAAAACCAACATTTGTAAGGAATATATACTAAGCTGAAGAGTACAGCTGTAATTCGGAGAAGGATTTGAAATGAAGTTCCAACTGTCAAGAGTGTAAAGAACGTTTGACTTCTTCATTTAGTCAAATGAAGGGAAGTAGATGCAGATTTTGTTATGTTTGTCGTGTTTCAGTGTAAAAGGCTTTCAGTTTGTGGTCACAGGCTGGAAGGGAGTGGCTTGAGTGACTATCATGCAATTCTAATCAGGCAAAAATGCTTGCTTGGTTTTCAGTGCTGCTACAACAACGTTCACATTCAGAATAGCTAAACTAATAAATATGTGTTACTTTTGTTTTTTTATACATCACTTAATATTATATATGCTTGTTTGTTTCCTCGTTATCAAGCTGACTCATAACTACCTTGTTGAGTCGTTATGCTCCCTGACCAGAGTGGATGTGGTGAGTCAGAATCCATCCTCTTGTCCTATCAAACACTATGCCCCCCCCTGCTTAGAAATGGACAGGTGAGTACTTAAAAGCATTCCTGGCACCCCGCTCTCCTCTTCAGATGCCTTGAGGGACCCAAGCAGGGGCCATTCTCCGAACCACAAAGACAGATAAGGATTGGACACTTAAACATCTCTGACAGCCCTTAGCAATGTAGTGAAGTTAAAGAGCTGAATCACCGTTCCACAGCCAGAATAAAAGTCAAACTACAATACCTGAATCCAAATCACAACAAACAGTTGATGCTCCTCTCCCCACCACCTTTCGTAAAAACAGTGATGCCACTTGGCATTCATCCCAGCCTGTGTGTTAACCGCCACAAAGTCCAGAGCCATCAGCTTCTCATGCGTGAAGGCAACTCAGGTTTTTGCTCCAACATTTGAAAGGCACGTGTGTGAAATATGCAGAGTTGATGGATATTTGACAGTAAATAAACCTGTCATGTCATGAAATGTTTCAACATCATTTTCAGAATCTGTAATCATTATGCGATCGAATGCAGAGAAAAGTTCAGTGTTAGGAGCATCTCTTTTCCACAGCTGCTTACATACATGTTATACTGCCATGTAACAGTATGTTGGTAATCATACCTGTTCTTTCTCCTTATGCCTGCTTGTCCTGCAGAAAGCCACAAATTTCTTGAATTTAAAGCCTAAGTAGAAGGGCCTACTTCCAGGGAGGTAACCGAGCTTAACCTCAGAGGCTCTGTGTGAGTGGGACTGTGTACTTACTGTATGCATGGGTACGCAGGGCTGTAAAAGTCATTGCTTGCAAAGATTTATTTCTGCATCTGAATAACATGAATATTCATTAATGACCTTGTTACTTTGCTGCTCACACAAAATCTGTTTCAAGGAAATCGCCCGTATACTCTCTAACCTAGAAGCCATATCTGACACTGAGACCACGCTTCCTACGTTACCAACATATTATAGATTCATGCTAAGTAAAGAGTGCCAATGCAATACAAGTATAAAAAATAAACCTCTTTGTTTCTTACACTATAAATGACTGGATGGTCTGTTCTCTTGTTCTAGATACCCTGAGCTACAGTGAGACTGATGTTGCTATCAGCACCAGTAACAGGTAAAGATGATGCTGAAATCTTTCCATAAAACCTTATCCACCAAGTAGTAATTTAATACAAATTTTAAAGAAAGTTAAGAAAGATTGGTAATAAGGAAAAATAAAATCTAAAAGGTGTCATCTGAATATGTATACCCCTTTAATTTGATAGCCCAAAATAAACCTTATGCCCGTGGAACTCACCTAATTAGTAAA
Source organism: Orestias chungarensis (assembly GCA_032876305.1). NCBI lineage: Eukaryota > Metazoa > Chordata > Actinopteri > Cyprinodontiformes > Cyprinodontidae > Orestias > Orestias chungarensis. The sequence goes on along the minus strand of JAVLVB010000868.1, from coordinate 1,359,637 downwards.
CAGAGTTCAAATGTGTGTTATTTAATTTTAGCACATTGATCCTACGCCAACTTATTGTGATATGTGGATATATCAGTTCAGGAGAAACTGTAAAGCAGAACAATCCTTAAAGAAGATGTTGGTACGACAATCTAAAACATATTCCAAACATGGAATTGTTTAAAGTAAAGCAAAACCCATTTGGAAGCTTTGACAAGAATTGCTCACAGGTATGATTTACTTAAAAATACCCCTAATACCAAATCTGCTTCTTATAACTGAACTGATTCATTTCTGACTTTTTTTTTTAGATGATTTAGATTTTCGTTTTATTAGATAAATGTTCAGTCTACTTCCTAATAATGCAAAACTGGTATCACTACTGAACATAATAATGATATATTATTGCCTGCAGGGACAGGGCAGTGAAGAAACACAGTAAACCACAGTAAATGTGATTAGTGCAATCAACACAACAGCCTCCTAAAACACATTGATGAATATAGAGTTAATGTTGAAACCATCATCTATACTAAATAAATATGCTCAGTTAAACTGAGCTTTCTCTGGTTTATAGCCGCACATACAACTCATGGACGCGGCTCATTTCTACAGCCGAATCCACATGGAAACATGCAACAACATTAATATGAAACCATTTAGCTCACCGCTGTGCGCTTCTTTTTCAGGTGTTTCTTCTTCCTCTTCCCCTGCGTGTGTGCCAGGCGGGGATTGTTCTCCTGGTCTGACGACCGGTGCTGGTGGTTGTTGTTCCTGCAGGACTCCAGGCTTAAGCCATTGGGGAGTTTGGGAGGTTTTTTCTTGTGTTGGGGCCCAGCTAGGCAGTTTCTGCTCTCCTGGGGCATCAACGTCATGTTCTTCTACAAAGTAAAAAAGAGCAGAAAGGTAAGTTAGAAAAAAACTACACCAGAGTAATATGTTTGACACAGTGTATCAGTCATAAAAATGTCCTTCGGGGACCCTGCGATCATTTGGAGTTTCATTTTTCTATATCAAAGAAAGCTTTTGTTCCTATAGCAAAAGAGAGCTCATATAAATCCATTTTGACATAAAACCAATCTTTCCAATACGCATGGGAAAATCTGTTTTACAATAAGTTTATGGGGCACAAACAGGGATCTTTTCCCATTGGTTGCGCAAAGGAAGACAGTAAAAAATGACTCCAGCTGCGTTGAAATCAGAAGGACCCAACAGGAAATATGATACTAAAGATACACAACAGATTCCCTATAGTTTGCTTAGCTGCAGTTGTGCAGCGGTTAAACTGACGGCACTAATTTCTCGTCGATGCAGACAAGAGAGAAATCGGTTGTTAACCAGAATTTAACGGTTTTTAGTTTGATCAGCCCTTAAAAATCCAATCATTTTCTAGTAGATACAATGTGGTGCATAATGATCATGAACACACTAAATCACAACACTGTTTAGTGTGTAAGTTGTTAGAGAAGAAAAGCGTCAAAGTTAACAGTCAACAAAAAGCCGTCAGAGGAAGAATAAAATGTATGGAAGGTTTTTTTTACAAGGAAACAAAATGTTGCTTTGGGAAAGTGAAAGCTACTCCATTTTATTATTTGAACATCTGACCTCTGTATTGGAATGTATAAAGTCAAAGACCTCACTTGACCTGTGTGGTAAAAAGACACACATCGTCCATAATAAATGAAACATTTTGGATCAATAAGTATTTTTACATATTGATGAAAAATGAGGACAAAAATTGATGAAAGAAAGTTTTCAGCCAAATGACAAAACGAGGAAAAGCTGTTTCTTTTCTACACGTAGATCAAGTACTTAAAGAACTTGGCTGCACTAAGCTAAACATATAACTTTTGCTAATTAAACAAAAAAAAAAAAAAAATCAAAACAAAACAAACAAACAAAAATTTGCTAGAACTATTTAAAGGATATGGCTTTAGAAAACAGACACATCTAAGAAATGTACACATCGTTAATCGTGATCACAAAGAAAAGATGGTAGGTGATGTTTAGGATGTCCACTGTTAATAAGGTTGATTTAAAATCTTAGTAATATTCAGTTTAATGTTGGCTGGTTTCTCACATTTATTGTAATGTGGTTTTGTCTTAAAGGATCATTAATGAACGTCATGGCAGAAAATGTAAAACAATAATATTCATTTGAACAACATTGCTTTTAAAGATGAGAATCAACCACAAACAAATAGGCCAAAAGTCTTTTTTGTTTTCGAAAATACTGACACTTTGTGCCACATTTTTCTACAAACTATACTGAGAGATGTATGAACAAAAAAGCTTTTTTCATTAGACCTCCTAATCGTTGTAATATTTTTGTTAGAAAGGGCTATGATATGGTTAAAGATCAATGGATACATTCAAATACAGAAAGTATTATTCTTTCTTATAAAAAAAAGAAACTTACGTAACACCATTCATTTTAGATTTAGGGAAAAAAAGTGATTTACTACAGTAAGAATTTAACGTTAAGCATTAGAGGGTGATGCTGTCGAGTATGTTTAGTTTTTATGGTTGAACAAGTCAAAGTAAATGTGTGTTTTTGCCCATTTAACCATCCAGACCTTTCCTTTAGTAATTATTGAGTTTTCCAGGCTTGATGGCTTGAGTAATACACACACTAGTCATCAGTAGTCTACACAGCAGGACTGGACTAGCAGAGGATGCCAACATCTTAAGCCGATGGCTGACAGGCATCATAATGGAGAGCCAACATCAAGCCTTGACAGCAGGAACACTTTGCCACTTCCAATTTTAATTAGCACAGATGGCAAAGCAGGAATGTAAGAAACAAAACTTTATTGCATTTAAGCCAATTAAAATATAAACTTATGGATCTGTAAAAGTTATTTACGGTTATGAAGGTGTTAAGGAAGTAAGAATGCATTGACAGACTCATAAGAGTGACTACATGATAATAAAGATAAAGGATTGGCCTTATACTATCCCCAACAACATGGATGTCAATGATAAATTACCTTTACTTAGGGATAAAATTAAATAATGCATGTATGAAAACAAAACTTCTGTCAAAATTGCCTTTGTCTTTAAAAAAAACCCTAAACAAATCAGCATGGAATTAATAGAGTTACACCAATTTAGACATGAGATTGAAAAAAAGATACAATAACATTATTAAAAACATTTACAGCCTTCCATCAATGAGCCGTCATTATTCATGATATGAAAGTCGCCATTAAAACAGGGTTAACCTGTCTTTGGTAACTGACCTTTGCAATGTTAGCAGCTAAAATGAATGAATGAATGAAATCATGTTTGCGTGTGAATTTTACCCTAACACAGATTTTTCAACATAATAATGATCCACGTTTTCTACAACAGAGTGTGATGGCTCAAAAGAATAAAACAGCACAACTGAGTTGTAACAGGAACAGTCTTCCTGTTACCTGCTGAAAGTCTTGCTCTCTTTCCTTTGCAGGCTAAAAAAAAAGCTTCACAATGTGTTTTCTACTATTATTATTATTATTTACATCTCTGTGTTTCTTCTTTATTTATTTCAAACAGTCACACTGTATACTGAATAAAGCAAGGTTCTGGATTTTTGATCCATAACTTCACCTTCCAAGGATTACCAATGACTGCAGAACCAGGTTGTGTCTAATATGAAAAGATCTTTGATTGGCCAAACAACCAACGTTAGAGTGTTTGCCCAGCCTGTCAACATTCAGAGTAGCTCAACCATGGACATAAAGACTTAGTTTCTTAGTGCTTTTCCTGGTTTAAAACTACAAAAACAGAGAGTATAACTAGCCTCACAGGTTAATTTGTGTTAAACCATTATACAATTGAAAACAACACAGCTTAGTTAACTAAACATCCAGATTTTAGTTAATAAATCTACCAATATGCATTGAATACCACAGCAGTTATAGGCAACAGAACAAAATGGCAATTAGAAAAACCCGTTCTACAAACCTATATTTTGACAGGAAAAATGTAATTAATCACTGCACTCTGACAGTTGTCTTAATCTTACTTTTTGAACTGATGAGTCAACTTAAATTTTAGAAGTAGTTGCTAGATTTTAGTCTCATTATCATTCTTCTGTATGCTTGGCCTGAATCTGCAGATACAAGATGGAAAAACAACTATTTCACAATGTATTAGGAGACTGCTCTCACCTGCAGTTCTTATGTGGCAGCAAGTAGCCTGTAAAACCTTTAGGTAGATTTATTAAATTAGCAATTGCAACACAGCATAAACTGATAAAACATACGTTTATCCTGAGAAATAAACTGACTGTCAAAATACAACAGCTTAGCCTGCTAAGCAATTGATGCATCAATCAACTTGCAGTGGAACCGCAATACCGGTCACCACAGCCATCTGTCTTTTAGCTGTCAGCGGCTGCATTAAATGCACAGGGCCATAGAAATAGGCGAAAAGCAATGAACAGACAAAGTGAATGTTTATGTATTTATCATTCTGTGAGCATTCTATAAACCAGTCTGTCTAGTATAGATTTGATGGAGTGTCAGAGGTTCAGAGGGTGACTTATGAAGGCAGTAATGTTTCTGAGTGGAACACCGTGGTAGAGAAGAAGCATAAACCAATCTGACAATATTCTAATAGCTGCAGACCTCACAGCCACAGGATGGCTTGGATTTAATTGCAGCAACCACTGGTAGCCAGAAAATATAAATAAATCCATCAAACATTAGACAGGCTGTTATCATTTTGGACCAGCAGCACTGTGCAGGCTGGGAGATTTACTTGAAGAGCGCTGTGGTAAGTTACACACTGGTACCAGGACCCAAGCAGCATTTTAAGTACCTACAATTTTGTTCTGTTGGTCAACTTGTCAAAAAATGCATGACTAGATTCCTTCCTGAATGTTTCATTATGTATTAAATTAGAAGGTTCAGGCACATTCTGAGTCTGATATTCGATTTGTAATATTATAATAAAATATAAAAGGCATAGTCTGATAAGTATTTGAATGGAGTATTTAAACATCAAAACCTCTGTCATATTGTCACACACGTTGTGTGCTTGCATGTTACTGTTAAATTCTTGAGCCAAATATGTTTTAAATCATTTTCAATTTCGCATCTTTAACATGTTTTAGATATCTTTATCATTCCTCACACTTGCAATTTGTTCTGCACATTTATTGGTTGTGGTCAGTAGGAAAAACAGATGAGGCAGTGATTAATCAATTCACTAAATCCTACCTTTAGTCCATGAATTATACTTCACAGAACAAAGCAAACTTGAGAGTTTGCTTTGTAGATATAAGGAAAGAAATCACAGCAAATCTTCCATTATACGACGCTAAAAATAAATCCTTCACTATTCTAAAACCAACTGTTACTCACTGAACGACCACCCTGAAGTATGCTTTGTGCCTCTATAGAGCTTTATTTTCACCAGCATTACTGTTGTCAAGAAAATACATGGAACAGAAATGAGTTTGAAAGGCATGCTACTAACACTGACTCATGAAATCATTTATGAAAGCCTCCATTCACTCATGGGGAAACAAGTGGTTGCATCAACTAATCTTGTTTGCCTTTCCGCCCACTCTCATCCGAGGCAAATAATGCAACATGACATGTATTGTCAGTGCAGAGAATAAGAGAAAACTTATGATGGAGCCAAGACAGATTCGCTGAGTACCACAGCTGACAGCAGTAACAGCAGTCAAGAAGACATTCTGTGCCTTCTAGGTAGAATTTTACCTGCAGGTAGCCTCAACATTTTACACTGCTAGAACAGACAAAGTCTGATTATCTTTCCAATAAACAAAATTAAGAGAAATGTAATTACGTTTAAGGTCAGCAGACATGCCCGGTGGCTTCCTTTTGTCCAGATGTGCATTGAATTATTGCCTCTGATTCAGTGGTCAGATACATTTTTTTAAAATCTTTTTTAAATCAGCGTATGTACAATTCTAAAATAGGGAACAGTAGAAAAAACGTATAAGAAACAAAATAAAAAAATGCATTTTGTGGTGAATGCTTTTCTCAAAGTTTCATGATTTACCACATCTTTCTGTGACTTGTGCGAGAGTGACAAAATGAAACATGAATGCTAGGATTGTTTCGGCGGATCTGGTGCTACATCAGCTCCAGATTACAGTTCTAAATACCTGGGACCATTATGTGTGAATATTCGAATAGGATAGTTAGGGGAACTCTGCTACTAAAGTACCTGTTTAGGTTTTTAGGTCAAGGTCTCAGCCAAAGTCACCAACTGTAATGGACGTTAGCCATAAAGCACTTGGTGACCGTAGGTAGATCATTATGGGAACATGGGTAACCAAGTAGCCAGACCATGTTTTAAGCAAGTCACCCTTTAAGGCATAGCTTAATTGACTACATTTTAAGAAAATACTTCTTCATTAGCTTCCCCAGTAGTTTTATTTAGGGTTGTCAAATTTTTAGGAACAACCCATGCCCCTTTTTGCGGCTGGTAGAATAATGTAAAGTCCTGTGGAATTTGAAACAAATTCCATGTAAGAAGCCATAAAGATATTGTCAGACATTAAATTGATCAAACTTAGAATTATAAATGTTGGATAGTTACTAGATTATCAGAAAATATAAACATAATAGCTCATAGATCGCTCACCATAACATTCTGATGGTGTCATGATTGTCCAAGAGGATTTGGAATATGCAATAAAATAATGTTTTATAACATGTAGCCCTAAGGGTAAAACTAGGTATTCTAGTGGTGAACCTTTGAGCTATCCACATAGAATGGCTGCAATTAACTGGTAAGGTTGGTATAACGATATAAATTAAATTAGAGTTTTGTCTCTTTAATCTTAATCTGATGTCTTGAAAGAGTGGTTATCCTGATAACCCTGGATGACTGACATCACAGTCCTAACAATCACAATAACATCTTTTGGCTCTATAGTAGATGTTTGACATGTCTGTTGATCTAAGCTTCACATCAACGCATGATATTATTAGTCTAACCACCCAATGAGATGATAAAAGTTGAAAAAAATGTTTTCAGTGTTTTTATTCTCGTGACAGCATGAATAATGAAACGTTAGACTTTGCATCAAAAAGGATTATCTCTGATGTAAAATTTTGATGCTCCTGAGCACTTAACTTAAAAACTTTCTGAATGTTTTTTGATCAATATATGCACATTTATAATTGCTGTTGCTTATTGTTATGGCCTGGCTAGAAAACATACAATACCATAGCTTTTATACGTATTGATCCATTAAAAAGTTTGCATTCCTCCTAGATAAACTTCACCTTTACAGACTTGTGTTGTGAACTGATCAATAATAATACAAAAATAACAAACAATCTGCTGAAGATCTCTTCCCCAAACAGTTTGTTTCTTTATGTGTTCAGTTGGTTTGAATTTGCAGACATTTCTGATTGCCCAAGCGTGGCCTGGTACAATCGTTCTTGTCGAGATGACCTCAGCATCCTGCCCCTCCTCCTTCAGACTACCATTCTTCAGCCACTTATCATCACAGTTGCTACTATAACCGATACTACAGTCGTAAGGAATATCCTGGGCTTTTTTGTAAAAGGCTTCCATCTGTGCTGCACTCGCATTCAAACAAAACAGGACAGAATTATATGAGCTCTAACTTAAATATGAAACACTGTCTTTTCTTAAATAAATAGCAAACACAATCTAACAAAAAATAATCAGGTTTCACAACCAACTACACTGAGTGGACTGACTAAAATTGAATCAAATGTATTTCGTTTGAAAATTATAGTCAGGATATTGCCCTGAAAGTGGTAAAACACTTTCTCAAATATTAACATACATTTAAGTAATATTTAGATATCAGTATACACTAGGATTTTTATTTTAGCTCTAGAATAAAAAAATGATAAGATATTCACGTAGTGTGTCTGTTTATCAATCACATTTGACTCAGACGTTAATTTCATGAAATTTTCTATAATCACTGAGCATTGAATTGACCTCAATGGAGCGAAACAGTAAGGAACAATCTACTGGCTGCTTTGTAGATTCTCCATAGGATACATAGTACTAATAAATGCTGTTTAATAAGAAATGCCTTTCTAATAGCTTTGTGCATGAGGGCTGAGGATATTATCAGACAGAGATAATACTTAGATATAGCTCCATTAAACATTAGTCTTACTACACTTCTGGTTGATTTATGTACATTTTTAGATCTTCAATAACATCTATACTTATCTAATCTGAGTTAATTATGACACATAAAGCAGTGAAAAACATGGATAGGTATGTTGGTCACACTCTGAGAATGGTGCCATCTTGTTGAGCAGTGAATTGTCTCTAATGCTTCCGGGCCCAGCCTGGTTATCACGTTTTCAGCCCATGTTGTGGTGAGTCTACGGGGAGAATCTCTCTTCAATGGTGAATGATGCGTCTTGTCCGTCCCGTTTTACTTCCTTAACAACAGTCTGCGCATGCGCAAATTCAAACATGAGCGCGCGTTGTACGGGGTCGGGTGGGTGGGGAAATTAGTGATATAGGTCATCGCCTAAATTTTATTTCCGCTTTGACAGCCAGTGATTTTTCACCACAGGTCGTTTTTCATTGGCCGTCATTTTCCATTGAAAGGTTTCTACTGAAAAGATCCTCTCCTATACCTTTAAAGTGGATGATCACTATTTATATTGTTATTTTTTTGTGGCTCAAAAAATCCAGCTCTGAAATATCAATGTATAATATCAATGTAAACTATCAATGTGCTGATATTGGTTATATAAGCTTTGCCTTAAACAACTTAGTTAGTGGCTTTGTGTCATGCCAGCAAACAATACTGACTATCCACTCTCTTAATTGAACCTCGGTTCATGTTATTACTTGTACATTGCATTATTTATTATTTATTTATTTATTATTTATAAAATTATTTATTTGCTGATATTGCACCAGTATTCATATTGGATCAGGATATCCATGTGCTAAACAGGTAAAATAAGCACTTTCAGTTCCTGTTATGCGAATGGATACATGGCTAAAAAAAATTAACTTTATTTCTTTCATATAATTATGTTGTGATGTTGTAATGTTGTAGACATGATTACTTGTTTAGATCTGTAGGTAAATACAGTACATGTGTTCGTCATTTATAGATGGTTTTTTATAGGAATACCTTTGCCTCACAAGTATCTTCCAGAACTCTCCAATGAAAACATAAAATACATTTTTAGAAGAATATATACAGTATAGTAGGAGAACTAAGGCCGTTAAAACATCCAATCACAGCTTCATTTAATTTTTCTATGTTTTTATAATCATATATTTGTGGGTCCCAGAAAGTTGGTCATTTTAATGCCGAACTGATTGCATTTAAAGAGCTTCTTTCTTGTCACAGCGATCAGTTAATTATACCAGTACCACATTCATCCAGTCAAACCCACAAATATACACTTTCATACACAGATTGATAGACAGTGGGTCAGCCGACACTGATATATGGAATCACAGTCACAACTGTTAGATTGTAGGGTATACCCTATCCATTTACCCAACATCTCCCCATCTACAACATGTCACATGCAATTGACTGTTCTGAGTCTTGTTCTTATGGTTTCTCATTCTCTGGGCATTTAGCTAGAGCCGACACGTTTAATTAGCCTTTATTGTCGGATTACATTGTCAGCATGTTTATATTATCTTGCTTAGTTTAACTCGTCTGGCTCATTAACTGTAATAATCAACAGCTGATGGCAAACACAAGCTGGCATTTTCAGAATAAGTATTTAAAGATGAGCCGTGTGTGAATGTTCATCAACTCATTTTAAACATCAAGTAATATATGTCCAAAAAACAAATATGGTGCCAAGAAAAAACCCCATCTACACTTGTAGACAAATGGAGACTTAAAGACGTAAGGAAAGGCATGAAATGGTCATTCGTGAAATGATTACAAGACAATTATCCAAACTTACTCATCCTTGAACTAAAATACTACAACTTAAATAAAATGATTTACATTAATTAAAGTAAGCTTACATGTAAGCAGTGTAGAACATAACTCAGGCATTTGTACTTATTTTTTTCGTTTACATTTTTTTATACCATTAATCTTAATTAGTTTTGCTGATAATAAGGTCAGATTTCTAAACATAACACATCTTGTAACTGACTAAAGATTCTTGTCTCCACAAAAGGCAGACGGACTACATGACACAGCCAAAATACCTTTTTCTTTATCTAAGTCTGATTGTTAAGTGAACAACATGGCCTAGAAGTGAACAGCTGATCAGTAATCCACACTAGAAGCATGTTGGAACTAGCCTGGGGAAGAAGGCTGTGATTTATAAAGGAAGTCCAGCTGTTTAGAAAAGACTGATGAGTGGCAATAGAAAACATATTTTTCAGGGAGGAACAGCTTTTTCATGACATTGTTAGGCTATACTTTAGTTTGCTTCAAAAAACAATTACAACAACTTAGCAACATTCAGTTCAGTTTAATACACATAGCACCAATTCATAACAGATCACCACTGGGGCACTTTACGAAAGAAACCAGATAAATGAAGTTAAATGAAATCACAAATACAGTCACAATAATTGTAGCTATCAAACAATTCAGACAAGTATGGTTTATTATTTAAAATGTTTTTATTTTGTTTACAGTTCCTCATACTTTGTATATACAATGGAATATATAGAGAAAGTGGAAAGAAGACCTCCAATAATAGGAAGAAACCTCTGAGATCTGGAACTGATGGTTCCACCAGTTCACACACATAATGACAAGGATATGTAGTGTCCCCCGATCATGTTTTTTTAAATCCCTGACAACTGAAATATAACCTGCCATCAAATATTGTTTGATGGCAGGTTAAACCATGTCACCCTCCTACTTACTCAAAGAGAATCCCTTATGATGTGACAGAAAATTCACACGTCTGTTTCAACTTTATGTCTGTGTTTTACTTACCGTCAATGAATAGATGAACTAAAATAGAATAGATTGGAAACTTTTTCATGCTGATTTGTTTATGATGTATCTTTGATTTTAATTGATTTTCTTGGAAAGTGCCTTGAGACGACATCTGCTGTAAATTGGCGCTTTATAAAAAAACTGATTCTTGATTCTAAAATGTTTATAATCATTTTAAAACTATTTTATCTCACCTGGTGCTTCCATATTGTCCTATTCTTTGTTGTATGCTACGACGGCATCCATCCATCCATGACAGACCTCACATTAAAATGCTGTTCAAAAAATTTAAAATCAAATCGGCCCTTTAAGAACTACTTTATTCACAATTTGTTTAGGAAATTCAAATCAAATTTTATTTTATTTTTTACATATTTTACGCTTTAAAATCTTTTCTAAACAATATTATCTGGTAGTCTGGATATGACAAATCTGTGTTGTCTCCTTGGTTGTTCTCTCTGTTGTACTGACGGCACGTTATGCTGTCTACAGACATCTGTTATGTTTGGCACTGGGATCTCATTCTGAGTGCACACATGACTAAGGCTGACTGGAGCAATGACAGCGACTCAGGAAAACACAACTGACGTGTTCAAATAAAATGAAGTGACACCGGGAAACATTTTCTGAATCCAAGACGGCAACAATGTGGCCGTAACAATCAAGCAGTGAAAACAAAGCGTGTGCGGCGTGGCACAGGAACAACCAGGCCTGTCAGAGTGAATCATTTCTGAAAAATGATGATTTTTACTTTCTAATTTGCTCGGTATTTACAACCCCAAAGTGAACGAATGTGCTTGTGCCTGGAAAAACAGACAATCTGTTTGCAGCAGAACGATGTGTCTGCAGTTCCTCCTGCAGAGCACAAGACTTAATGAAAAACAAACATCTTCAACACGGGCAATGACAAGCTGCAACATTTACCCTGATTAAATAAAGATGAGGAGCAGACAGACCGTCATCTTTGCTTTTTTTATGGTAATAACCGAGTAGGCAAAGCAGAGTGGCCTTTTACTGGCTGCACAAACATGGACACCAACATAGCTGTTTCTTTCTAATATTTTAGCAGGTTATACAGTGTTTTACATATTTAAACAAAAGGGTTCATTTCCCTTTAGTGATCTCACACTGAATAATACAAGTGCTTTAGGTTGAGCCGTTACTAATCCAATCTAGACAAACAAGAACAAATGAGTGGAAAACAATTCCAGGCCCAGTTGCATTGAGGGATGGAATTTGAAGCTGCCCTCCATGGTCAAAATAATTACACCTAATTGCCGACAGATGGGATGACAAACGAGGCGACAGCTCAAACGGGAACGGAGAGGCTTTATTACAGGATTGTATAAAACTGTCCCTTTCTTCCACCATCCTGAGATAACGACTCATTTAGTGTTCTCACTAACAAGCCAAACCACCGAAATAATGAGAAATAGTCATGGTAATAAAACAACATGCATGTAAGCACGGAACTACACCGAGATCTAATTGTGTTTACAATGAAATTGATAAGGTTCTGGTCTGTGACTGGTTACAACTTCAGCTCACCTTGCTACGTCGAACTGGTTGCTGATTAGAACAATTTGAACCAGTCAGCTCTCATGTTTACCCGCTTGATTGGTTACAGACTGTCATTAATTCATTTCAAAACGTCCTTATTAATCCCACAGGTAAATTACATGGAGCTTATATCAGACATGGTTCCGCAGTGTTGCCAGAAATTCTGATAGCAGGAAGGATCTCTTGTAGCAGTCTGTTTTACACCAGTAAAAAGGAAGCATCTGACTGAAGACACTGTGCCCCTAATTACATTTTATTCATCGTATTTTTTTTCTTTAATTTAAAAATGTTTCCATTCAATTGTCATGCAAATTTTGAGTGAATTTGAGAATGTTGTAAAAAAAAAAAAGAGAGAAAAAACATCCATGCAAATTAATCTTCTTTACCGGTTTGGAGCGAATCATCAAAATTATGCAAAGTGTAATATAGTCAGATGTTGACGTTATGCATGGCTGTATTAAAACAGGGAGGACCATATAAAAGTTTCATACATCACAGTTTGTTAAGCATATGTGCTTCCACCTTGTTTTTGGAAGCAGACTCAAGCGGACATAAAAATATAAGAAGTTATTTCAAATAATCTGTTTCCATCAACATTTTCTAATGTGATTCTTAAAAAAGGCCAATAAGAAATGTATTTTTTTTTTTTTTGAGTAAATGTCACCTCTGCTACTAATTATCTGTTTTACAGGCAACATCTGGACGGAAAATAATATAAAGAATATTGTTTCTGCCTCATCATGTCCTCATGTCTAAAGATAAATGGGAGTCGGCTAAAATAATTACTGGCAAATCAAGGATTTAAAAAAGATTAGGAACTGGGAATCAGCAGCAAAATTCTGATCTGTGTATCTCTATTCAGAGAGATGCATTATTTTTATACAGATGAGCTGAAAAATAAAATTACTTTTCTGCTCCCCAGCAACTTTACCAACTTCATGTGCTGTTGCTGATTTACAAAAACAGTTGTGCCTACACAATCCCTAAAGGTAAGAAAAAAAACAGCTGCCCTCTCTTGAGATTTTGGCATCTGGTAAAGCAGAAATACTTTCATTTAAGTTGCGTCTTTGTAGTAAAAACTCCCGTTCCCTCCTATTTCTGTTTTTCTCTGTCAGGACTTTTATGATTTACAGCAGAAACTTGACTCGGAGAGGCAGAGAATAGCAGGTTGCGTTTAAGTCTTGTGCCGGATACTAAGACAGCAGTTTAGAGAAAGCAACAGCAAATAATTTAATTCACCATGGTTATGGTAGCTGAACAGGGAGGCGGACTGAAAACACATCAGGTCAGCCTCCTGTTACACTCAAGAAGAGAAAGAAGCTCTTTGATTTTGCGCTTCTTTTGTGTCCCGACGTTTTACCGCACAACCGTCAGACCAATGATGTAAAGTTTCAGTCAGGACACCAAGCCTTTAGACAAACTGATGGACGTTGCTTAGCAACTGGGTACGAAAAGGGAGATCCTCCAATTGCACCAACACTCACTCATTTCTTTGTTAGTATCTGAGCAGCTGTTTGTCCCAAGTACAGAGGATGCAAATACGCTGTTAGATGAACCTGAAGGAACACAAACTAGACTAAATGTAGTGATAGGTTATTAGAGTAATCTAATGCAGATACTACACTATATGCTGCAGGACATATTTACACTGAATTCACTGTTTTAGAAACACCCATATAGTAAAAAAAAGTTGCTACATATTATAACTTTGAGCTTCAATCTGTCATGCAGGATAACAGATTAGAAATTTCAGTACTGTTGGAGGGATTCCACACAAGGACGCTAAATTTACAGTTTCTTAATCATACAGAGAGGCTGCTGGTACAAGTAGAAATGTAACTGGAGGCATTTCATTGCTGTATAAAACGGAAGCGTTTCAAAGCCCATAACTAACGTTTACAACCCGATGAAGCTGAAGAACTGACAGCTTCAGCCCAGTAAGCACCTTTTATTTGAAAGGAGACCAAAAAACCCCCCAAAAAACACCCTGAAGAGGATTCAGATCAAATCTGTATGCATTTGATTGAATGTGACCGTTTTCTTAATAGTTTGACACGTAGAGAAACGGTCCATGCTGATTATAAGTCTAAAGGTACACTTGTTTGAGAATAAACCAGGCGTGTAATTGCTGGGCTTGAATTTAAGACCTTTCAATATCTTAACACAGTGTCTTTACTAGATGAGCTATAAGTCCTTATTCCTAACTTTGCTCATTAAAAAATATATAAGCCCAGGACTTGTCGTCTCCCTGTTATGCTTTTAATATCACTGCATTACAATATTATTTCATATATATATATATATATATATATATACATATATATACCTTAGATAGAAGCATCGTTATGACCTAATCATCATCTTACTCATCAATCTGATAATTAGAAGTTAGAGATCTATCAAACAAAAACAGCAGGAAAAAAAATGCATTTAAAAAAAATGGAATTTATACATTAGATATATAAAGAACTGGATAAGGATATTAAGGTAAACACATAAAAATTCTCACTCCCTGCATCTGTTAAAGCAGATAAACTATTTAGTTTCCCTATAAGAGCACAACAGATGACCTAATTTCAGTTACCATCAAATCAATGGCAGCATAACTCTATTTCCTTCTTTTATAAAGACTGAAGGCTGCACATCCCTGCCCTATTTATAGTCCATATGCATTAATGCTCGTAGAAAAACATAGAGGTGCAGGCAAGAAGTTTGAATAAAACAAACAAAAAAAACAGATCTATTTTCCCATAAAAGATTAAGATTAGAGAAATCAACTTTTATTTGCCAGGTACATAGAGGACATACTAGGAATTTGTTTTGGTGTAATTACACTGAGGCAGCCATTTGCGGCGACAGGTAGGCAGTAGCGCAAAGGGTCTTGCCTAAGGACACACACTGGATGATGTGGTGTATTTTGCCATGGGCTGGATATGAACCCCACGACCTTCCAATTGGAAGTCAGGCAACATACCACTTCAGCTGCTGCTATGCTTTAGTTGAGGTGCTGTAATTGTGGCAGCTTCCATGAAACTATGCAACAAGGATATCTATGACCATAGATTTCTTTTTTTCATACAGCAAACAACTGTATAGAATTCTCCACTGTGAAGTCTACCGTCTGTCTTTAGATGGTACATTTATATGCAGGAGGCTCCTCAGAGTATAGGAAAGGCTGTGCCATAGCTGCTGACACTGACAGATGCAGATGACTCAGAGTGACCCTGGTGGAAGAGTTCAGGGATGTTTCACTTACAATTACTTTAAATCAAACAGGGATACCTAACTTACTCAAAATTAATGGAATAAAACAATGCAGCAGATTTACAAATGGTTTATATTTATGAACAACATAATCAATGAATATATTGGGATTTAAGTTTAGCTTAGGTATTGATTTAAGATAAAACCAAAAGAGTTTTACCAAATTCTTTTAGATCTGCAAATAACTCCTAGGAGATTGAAGGTAAAATGCTGACAAAAACAGTAGTTTTTAAGTGTGTGCATGAGTCAGTTAGTAGCACAAATAAGTGTCCTCATTTCCTCATTCTGTATCGAGCTCCTTCAATTATGAGTGCATCAGAGTGCATGTCTAAAAGAGTTCAATAAGTGATGCTTTTTTTTTAACACCACTTGAAAGCGAGATATTCATCTCGAGGTCTTGCATGAGATCCTCGAGGACAAAATGCATAACTGTCTCAGTTACTTAGGAAAAACAAAGAGTCTTTCTGGTGGTATATTGAAAGAATCCATGTAGGTATTTTTAACACAGGAAACTGTTTAAAGCTAAAATACACTTTCATGAAGCTGAAGGAAGTCTGTATAAAATGATTCTCAGACGGAGGATCCGACATTTTAGCCAATACAGAAAACCTAATTTAAATTACTTTATTAAATTCAGTTCTTTTATTCATAAATCAATGACTGACTGTAGTGTGATGATGTCGCAATGGAAATGAGGCCAAGCTGTTGCACAAAACGTGGGGTGGCGTTCAACAATCTGGCACTGTCTGCCTGCATGGGGGAATTGTAAATCTTTGACCAACTATAGGCAGGTCTGGGAAGTACAGGATGCTTCTCTTACTTGACAGTTATTTTGCAACTTTTCTGCTTTACGTCCCAATACCCTCAATCTAAGATATTCTGTCGAACGTTGGAATTACAAGTATTTTGTTTGTTTCAAAACAATCAAAATGAATCCGCATTCCTCAGAGCTGTCAAAGACCCTTAATTCACAACAGATGCAGTTGTTTTGTTCTGTTTGGTTTGATACCAATCTTATGCCTTATTTAGAGGGACAAAAAGCTCTGCAAAAAATATTTTGAACCACTGTTTGAAAGTACCCTGTTAGGACCTAGACTGGTTCCAACAATTTATAAATTTCATTGGCGAACCGTGAGCACTAGAGCTAGGCCTTCACCCCCAGCCATGAGCCTCCCCTAGCCACCATTACACACCACCCATGGGCTACGATTAATTGAAAGGGCTTACCAACTGCGATCATCCAATCAAAGATGACAAGTACGTCAACAATAGGCAATATCATCTACAAAATTGTCCACAGCGAGCAACCTGCTCAACATTAGGTTCACCAAAACCGGACATACGGACTCGGACACCAAGGCTCATTTAATTACCATGGGCAGAGCTTTAAACCCACGGAGCATAAGAAATCACACACACACACCGACTGAGTCAAATAAATTCATGAGCATCATAAAAGTAAAATCTCATTTCAAATGCACAATACGCCAAGCCTCATTACGCACCATTACGCATATCAAACTCGAGGCATAAAAATCCAACTGCAAACTACTGATATGAGGATTTATAAGGGACCAGCTGATCTATTTGATTAAACTATTTGTGTTCGCGTTCTCACACAGAAAACCTCTGCAATTTAAAAAATACTGAATGTACCAGTGTAATATTAATCCTGTGTTAATAATAATCAAGATGGCTTATAACATGGGCCTACCTTATTACATGGAAACGAGTCCATCCGCATATCTTTCTTTGTAAAGTGGTATTTCTAGCTTTTCTGTGAAAGCCCGCCTTGAAATCGGCGAAGCTATTAAGCTAGCCACAACATCACTCTGGTCTTTCGCCATTTAGCTCTCTAGCTCCCTCTCACGGTCTCTTACCTCTCTACATCTGAGATTGAAGTTAAGACTTCCAGAAGGCCTACGATCTTTCTTTTTCCGTCCCGCCCACTCAAAATCAAACCATGATTGGTCAAGTCACCCTTCACTCTGAAACTAAGACACAGAGCTCGGCCTTCTTCTGGACTCATGAAGTCCTAACCAATCGATAAGCCAGATAACTGGGTCTTGATAGATTCTGAGGATTCTGATTGGATAACATGTTTTTCAGGACAGTAGCCCTTTCATTACTGACGTTAACTTGACAGTAGACTTACAACAATTGAATGTAGATGAGAGAAAATGTATCAAATGCATTATATAAGATTAAATCATATTAAATAAATACAACTTTTAATTTATTTTTTTAAATATACAAATAAAATTTATTTAATACTCCTATTGTTTGGTCCACAAAATTTATAGGCCTTCTCTGAAGTAGGCCCTAAGGAATACCACTGGTAAATTTGCTACCATTATCAAGATTTCTTGAATATTGAAATGCAAAACAAACAACTTTTTGTACTTTGAAGTAAAAAAGGAGTAGAAATCTTTGCATCTTATTAATTTGTTTGGTAGCTAGATGATGAAATACACTAATACCCAAACTTGGCCAGTTGCAGGTGATGCTATCAGATAACAAATGTGATTCATGTGTGGCTTTGTATGGAGAAGAGAGTGGAAATAAAAAATCTGGATGGTTTTTCTAAATCTTTGCCCAGATGAATTTTTTTATTCAATCCTAACTTCCAACTTACTAATGACACAATCCGTTCTTAAAAGTAAGAATAAATGTAATTGTTATATTTGTGGACTCTATTTTCATATATTTCACACCTGTTTAAACAACCTGATCCTTTTATGGCTCAAATGTCTGGGAGATGCTGTGTTTCAGTGCAGACGCTAAAACCATTGCTTAGCAGACAGACCATGTTGCCGTTTTGCATGCTGGGCATGTTTGGGGTAAAGTAGGTGCAGCTAAATTACATTTATCGTCCCTTTAGAAGAAAATGAAACTTGCTGTTCCAATAAAAGCTTTAGTTAGATTCTTCTTAGTGAACTGAGATGAGATGAGTATTACATTAACATTAGTATTGTGTATTTTCACAAGTGCAGTGATAGCCAGTCTTTATTTCTAAAGGATCTTTAACTGAAATCCTACACCTGTTGATAGTTGTTGAACAACTGGCACCAACTCTTTATATCTTAGTTTCTTTCTTGTACCGTTATTATCAGTTCTAAATCTTACGCTTTATAAAGAAACATTTAACACACAGTAAATCAAAACGGTCCCTGTTGCTTTTTATAGCTTTTCATTATATCATTCTTCAAAAGAAAATGCAGCTTGTAAAGATGAAATATTTGGTCACAAAGTTAACGTTTCTGGCTATTGGCTGTCGTTTACAAAAACAGCCCATCCACAAGCATCATCAATTTCCCCATAACACTGATTGACAGTACCTTAATGGCAGACACAGGTTATTAGTTTGATTGGTGCCAATTTTCATTGTATGTATTATTGAATGTTAAGGTAATTTTTTTGTGTATTAATTAAACCAACATAAATGAAATATAAAGTTTTAAGCATATTTACAGAGGGTCTAAAGTATGTAGGGATTTCAGGTATTGGCGGGCAGCTGTGGTCACCAAAATCCCAAACACTTCCAACTTTAATTTCAGGATGTTGAAAATGTTGGCTCTTGAAACTGTTTCTTTTTCAATTTTATTTTTCTAGATCCATACAGGATCTAGAAAAAAAAAGACAACCGAAATTTAGATAGACCTCATAGCAGCACTTCCTGCGGACTGTATTTCACCAAATACAAATACGTATGAAGCTAAGGAGAACTTTTCAATGGTTTAAAATCATAATATAAAACATTAAGTTTCATATTATGATTTTAAGCTAACTTAGTCATTTTGTTTTATTTTAAATTTTTCTCAGTATAGTATACCTGTGTGTTTCAAAATTCGCTTTCGATAAAATGAATTGTTAGATAACACGAAACAATAATATAATACAGTTACAGTTCATGTTTCTTTCGTAGTGATACTCCAAAAGCAAATGATGAGTCTGCACACAACATGTCAATAACCATTAACCCTGAGGTTCTCTACGGTGTCTGCAGGCAGCAACAGGGAAACAAAGGGATAAACAAACAGTTCTGTGTGCCAGTCAAGTTGAATGGCACAGCAATCATTTTGGGCCACTGAGAACTAATTAGTTCACAGCAGAGGAAGGAAAACAGAGCGAGGCTCTCCTGCAGGCTAACAAGACGGTTTTCAACCTGCTGTCTTCTCTCTGTCCATAAATCTTATCCGAAACCTCCAGGAAATATTTTGATTAATTTTTCAAAAATGTTTTAAGGGTCAACAGGGGCCTCAATCATCATTGGCTTAATCACACCTAAATACAAAAATAGGAAACCTAAAACACATTTTTTGGGGGATTTGTTGTAGGGGCCATAGTTTGTCTGCAACCTTCACATAAAGTGAAAAAAATTACAATATAACAGAACCTGTCCTTTACCTAAGTTCACTGAGTTTTAAATAATTGCTGTTTGCATTTTCTGTTTGAGTAAAAGCTATTTTGTTAAGGCTATTTAAAGATAATTTAAACACCCTTAATGCAATAAGCTACAATAAAAAGCCGGATATAATGGTAATGAACATTTTTTTAGCTACTGAAGCCAAAAATTGAATTAGGGCAACATTTAAATGACTCCCTTTTTGCAATGGTTGTATAATAAAAAACTATAAAAAGATTTAGCGATTTAAATGATTATCCTGTATTAAGACTTAGGATGCATTTCTAAAACTATCCAAACATTTTAACAGAATGAAAGAGCTAATGAGACGGTCGTTCGATTTGTTGGATGTATTCCGGAGGAGAACTTTTCCATTTAATTTCTCTTCATCTTGAACAGAACAATTGTTTTGCTTTTGCTTTATTCTCAGCCAAAGGCCAATTTGCAGAGCCAGCAGAAACTGCTCTACTTCATTACCAGATTCAGGGCAGGCATGCATTAGCACCGCATTACAACTGACTAACTTAACCGAACCCCCTAATAAACCTCACCCATGTACATCAGACAGAACCCCAGCTTTTCCGATTTTGATATGTGGTTGCCTGTCGGTGAAGCAACCTTGAGAAATGTTCTACCGCCTCAAAAAGTAGCTTTTCTCCACATAAGGACACATCAAAGTAACAACTTGTGTAAACACAAGTGTGCAGGGTTCATTAGAAACAGATTATAGAATAAAAACCCTTGTTCTTTTCAAACCTCATTTAACAGTATGGGAGGGTTTGGAAAGCAATAAAGTACTTTAGCTGTGAACCCAGATACGGCGTGGCTCTGTCTCTGCAAGATCACTGCTGTTTGTCAGATGAAAAGCAACTTAAAACTCGGATCTCAGAAAATATTCTTAAGCCATCAAATAAAATTGGCTTAAGTCAACAAACACATCAGCACTGCTGTTGGCAGAGAGTGCAAATACTTACACAGCATCTGAGAAGTTCTCATGAAGTGTTTTTCTGGTGCTGTGGTTTGCTTTAGTAGATAAATCACAGAACAGGGAAGATTGGAGAAAGCACTCACAGATTGATTTGAGAAGGTAAAGTATGTGACATTCTTGGACACCCAATCTTCCCTTGCTGAGCATGCTACAGATCTGAAGTGTGCAGTCTGATGCTACATGTTTTAGTGGGATTTCTGCAGCAGAGTTTTCATTTCTTAGTCTGTAAAACTCACAATTTTACTGATTCCACTTTATTCTTACAATAAATAGAACACATGCAAAAAAAAAAAAAGATTCATTTGTTGATTCAAAACTTGTTACAAATAACACAAGTTACCATATTCATGCGGATGATACATGATAGCGCCTGACTATGAACCAATTAAACCACAAAGCAGATGCTTAATCGAACGTTTTCCATCTGAAGAGACATCAAACTGGAGTAATTATTTTGAAACTGAAGAGGAACAATCAGTGGTCAGCACAAAGCTTCGGTTACTCCACGTCGAAACTACAAATCAGGTCCAAAGTCTGGTTGCAGTGTTTGACTCAGTGATGGAGAAGGAAGATGTTTAGGGTTGTAAAGTTCAACAGGTGAGGGAAGAGCGGCACATAGTTTAGAATGAAGCATGTGTTTAAAAGCCTACTCAGTTATTTGTGAAAAACACATGAAAACCATCTATCTTTTGCTTTTAACTTTTTAAATTATAAACCTACATAATTGTCTAAACCCAATAAAACAAACACTTATGCTTTTTAAATGTAATTTGAAAAAAAGGTGAAAAAACGAATAATTAACTACTTTCAATTAATAATTAAAGTACCCCTGGAGATAAAATATGACAGTCCGGGCGGGGATCCAGAAACCTGACAAATGAGACATAGAGAGCAGAGTAGAGTAACACAAGAAGAAGGAGAGTTGGCTCCTTTATGCTGCTCTCAGAAGCCTCTTTCTTGTCTCAATGCTATTCGATGTGAGAGTTACATGGTCGCAAGCATTAAAAACACCATTTTTGGCTTTATTTTTGAAAAATAAGTAGGATTTCCCAGTTTCAGCTGTTTAACAGGCAGGGATAGTTGCTGGCCTCATACTAATAAAAATTATTTTGATGCGATAGAAGATTTTGGGTGCTCAATACACAATCACTGCATAACTGTAGCATTTTCGTACAGCTGGCTGCTTGCCTGTCCCAAAGCATCAATGTTGATGTTGGATAAAGCAAGCTGAGCAGTACTAAGAAAGTGACAGCTTTTACAGCCCGCATGGAAGTGCTGGAAACTGCACTACACCCCTGACACAGCACACTGGCGGAAAATATGGTTTATGGCGTTTTATTTTTACGACTAATATCATGCAGGTTATGCCTCTGCTAGTGCGGCGAAGTAGAATCTGCTGCAAACTCTTAAGGCATTTTAAGGAACTCTCTCTTTGTACTTCTTCGGTTGCCCCGCAGCACTGCCCTATCTTTGTGGCAAGCCGGTCTCCAGAGGAACAAAATCCTTCGAGACCAAATCCAAAAGGCTCAGAGACCTTAGTAACACTCTATTGTGCTCCTCCTGCACCTGTCTGTCAGGCATGTCTTGTATCGCAGCTCAACACGAGACGACAGGCTTTCAAACCAGTGACAGGCTGGAGGAGCTGTAACATGTCAGCAGGGGCTGAACTTGCCCTCCTTGCACATAGGAGCTATGCAATCAAAACAGCCGCATACAACTGATGTAACCGCTGCTTTCAGGAAGTGTGACTAATGACTTCTCATGACGCGTTGCAGAAACGGGTGTAAACTGTGTTACCTGTCGAACAGCACTCAGCTGAGAAAGCTTCAACACAGAAAGAACCGCACCTGTCAGAAAATCCTGGAAAAGTTGTAATAAAGGACGATAAAGAATGCTGCCAGCCAAAGACTTGATGCAACCTGGACTGAACTCAGGCTGCTGGAGGACAATCTTACCACATTTCCTCAAATTCTTTTCTATCCAATGTGCCTCAGATACTGCTATTTTCAACTGATAACTATTTTGTTACAGATTGTTTTGTTTTGTTTTTATTTTCCATGAAAACTACACCTTAGACAGATGTGACTCTGTCTTGGAGGAGGATATGCGCTGAAATTCTGCTGCTGCAAACTCAACATTTTTTAATTGTATGTAGACAGTTTACCTACATCAGTTTTCTCTGTTTCCTTTTGTGTCTTTTCAAAATCTCCAGTCAGCCGTGGCGGCTGGCCGCTCCCATTAAGCAAGGATCCGCTGAAAGTTTCTTTCTGTTAAAGGGGAGTTTTTCCTCTCCACTGTCGCTTCATGCATAATTAAATAAATGCAGAGTGCTGTGTTTCCTTAGATAGATATTAAGGTTTAAGGTAATCCTGACAATGAACTGGCTTGGTTAATTGTTTAAAACTAAGGTGAACTGGGAGGTACGCAAAAGTAACCGTGCAACTTTACCTGAATCCCATGGTGACACATGGTGGCGGCAACAGCATGCAGCAGAGGTGCTGTTGTTCAGCGTGGACAGGACAAATAAAACTTCAGAGGGATTGTCTTTCAGCTTCTATCGTGACAGTTACTCCAAAACCACACAGCCAAAGCTTCACGATTTTCAGATAAATCAATCACTAGGATTTTTTTCATACATGAAGGTATTACGCTTCACAAGTATTGCTGTAATTTCGATCAGTTATACATATATATATCTATTTTCAAAGCCAAAAAAACGTCAGAAAGCCGATATAAAACATTTACATGAACACCAGAAACGTTTAAAACCACAATCACGCGTATCCTAAACACAAAACCCACATGTCTGCTGAGAGCACAGACATCCCATATTCCAGTCAATATGGACTTTTCTATGTTCCACCCCCATCGCCTCTAAAACAATAGCATTTGCTGTGATCTTTACACTTCTCATGGGATCTCCAAAGTGTAAACTATATTTTAATAGCAAGATTATAAAAATAGAGTTTTGCATTTGCTGAGAAAAGCTTGGGGCGTGTATCTTCAAGCACAGACTTCACACAGAAACCCATGGGGGCAGAAGAGGTCAGGTTATTGATATTTTTGGAATGTGAATAAACTATACATTGGCTACCGTTCTGTGTTTAGATAAAATATACAGTTCCTAAATGTGATATAGTAAGTGAACCCATAAGCATCCAACAGAATCTAACATTTTTATTAAGGTTCAGTCAAACTCATACACAGCATAAACATATTCTGTGATTGATTGGTTTAATATTATTACTATTAGGCAATGGGAAGTAGTTAACTACATTTCACTAAGAAGCGTGGTGAGAGGAGCTGTAAAACAGGGGGAAATAGGTTCAATAGCCGGAAAACCAATATTACAGTTGATCACTTCAAGTTCTCTGTGTTAAATGTAAGATTACTGATGTTTGGAGACAAAACTGTCAAGATGACTAAGAACATTTATGAGGAGTGTGAGAAAGCAGAACTAAAAACAGCCAGAGATGGACTGACAGTAAGTCTCAGAAGCTTTCAGTGCCTCTGCAGGCACTTGACATTTCATGCTCAAAAGAACTAATGAGATCCGAAAGAGAGAAAATCCACGGCATCTTCTGGTTGCCACGGCTGCCAGAAGAAAATATGTTTCGTCTATTTCCTGCCCGGTTGGTTCATTACTTTAGCATGTTCTTCTGTCTTTCAAACAACAGCACGCACAAAATCAAAGACAGTAATAATTAGTCGTAGAGAAACACTCTACGACTAAATTTCTCCTCACTCCAAATATTGCCGTCACAAGGACCAGCGTAGGTGTCGGAACCAAAAGTACCTACACTGAATAATAAAAACCCTACACCGCTGACACAATATTAGGTTTATGTGAAACACTTTCGACGCCTGATGTGATGTAGAGTATGTATAAAATGTAATCATCCACCTATGAATTTTATAACCTTTCCTGTTGCTTTAACAAATCAATCATGAACAAAAAAATTTCAAAGCTGTTCCATTTCTGTCAGTCTGCATGAGGATGGGCTGTGAAGAAAACTTTTTAAGTCTAGCCATAAATTCCCTATAGGATTGAGGTCTAGGCTTTGATTGGGTCACTCCAGAAAATCCACGCTGTTCTCTTTAAACCATTTCTGAGTAGCTTTTCCTGAAGGCTTCGGATCGCTGTGTTGCTGAGGATTGAATGTTCTGCACTTCTCTTGTAGATGGAGACAAATTCTTTTTGCTTCTTTTCATTAGACCTGCTACTCTTAAGAAACCTTCTAGGTCCTGCTGCCGAGGAGCATCCCCACACCATGATCCTGCTACCATCACTTTCAGCAAACTCATTTTAAGCGTTGCTAAGACTTTACTCCAACACTTGGATTTCACGTTGCCACTCTCCTAAAAAGCTTCGGTAAAAAACCATGACAGCAGTTCCTGTGTGCAGAGTCTCTCCCTTCTCAGATACTAAGGACTTTTATCATAATCATGGTTGTCTTTTAGCATTTCTAACCAGTCTCCTTATTAAACTATCCCTTATGTGAATGTACCATATTCCTTCCATCTCCTAATGGAGGATATAACTGAAAACCAAGGGATGTTCCGTGCCTTATAGATTTTGATTGTATCCATCCCCTGACTTATACTTGTTAATAATATTATGTTTTGTTTGTGGTGTTGGCTTCATGCTGTATGATAGCCAGGAATACTGACTAACCAATGAATAGACACATATGTCTTTTATTGCAATCACTTAAGACACTGTGGCCTTGCAACAAGAAGGCTCTGGATTCGACTCCACCTTGGGTCTTCCTGCCAGGAGTTTGCATGTTCTCCCTGTGCATGTCTGGGTTACCTTCGGGTAATCCAGCTTCTTCTCCCAGTCCAAAACCATGACTGTTTGGCTGATTGAGTATTCTAAATTATCCTTAGCTGTGAGTGGTTGTTCGTTCTTTCTGTCTCTGTGTTGCCCTGTATGGACTGGTGACCTGTTCAGGGTGTATCCCTGCCTCTCGCCCGATGTGCGCTAGAGACCCCACAAGAATAAGCGGGCTGGAAATTGGATGGATGGATGAACGCATTTTTTAGATCAGTGTCTGGTTTCGTAAACAATCAAAACGGTAAAACATTATATTGGCATTGTATACTGAACATATATAGATGGGTCCTTTATTAATCCTTAGACATTCAGTTTGGGAGTCATAAACATCATTGTGAGTTGTTCTTATAATCATGCTCCACCTGGAAGCAGACAGCACGATGCAACAAAGATTCCACAGAGAACAAGAAAAGACAAAGACTTTGGTAACAATATTCTTTATACAGATAAGAACTGAATAGTTCTGTGTAAATAAAATTGTTTCCTAATTCTTAAAGTGTTGCTGTAATCTCAACTCAATAGGTATTTGACCCTCTCCATGCTCCACAGGAGCACAGAATCCATAATAAAGTCTTATCCTATACAACGGTAACTGAGGGAAATATGAAACCGTGTTGAAAAGAATTAAAGCTTAAGCAAACATGGCCCTCAAAGGGAGCAATTTGTTGCTAAATTTTCAAAGAATGCAGCAAACACTTTTGTATCATAGTCCTGTAGCGGGATGAATGATTGAGCCTTCCAAAAGCTGCACACACAGACGGCACGATGAAGCAGCGGGGGGATCAAAGCAAGAGAACAACTGTGAAGGCAGATAACATGGAAGCAGACAGATGTGTTGTAGGGTGCTTTTGGAGCTCTAAACAATTGAAAATCAAGTGTTTCAAGTAATAAAAAAAAGGAAAAGCTGTGCCTGAATGTCAGGCACGATAGAACGTACAGCAGTCGTTGAAAACACACACGCACGCACGCACACACACACACACACACACACACACACACTATCTGCTAAGAATATCCAACACACATCCAAGCTGCACAAAAAAGAGGGAACAGAATCTAAAATAAGCGGATTGATCTGAGCCAATTTCTTGGGTCTGGTTGTATTCCAGATGCACCAGGGGGAGACTCACGGAGCCAAATCTCTCCGTGAATGTGTTTCTGATGAGGGAAGTGAACAAGGATGTGTGACAAGTTTGGCAGAAACACTGAGGAGCGGAAAATTTGTCATTGAAAGCCCTCATAAAGAAGATGTGTCAAAAGTAAGATACAACATACATATATTGTCAATAATTTGACTATTTGCATTGATTTATTCTTCCTTGAAAGCAACACATTATCATTTGGAATAAAACAACAAAACAATCAACACTTTATCTCTCTACTAATAAACAGTGCAGAGTTTTAGAATTAAATAAATTAGGTGCATCTAAATTCATCTATATAATTACCATTTAACTCAATGTTTAGGAATAGTATAAAGATTACAAAACCCAACTAGCTGTGGGTTCACTTTTTTAATTTCTGGTACCATCTGCTTAATATCAACAATTCATATGATCTCCTCAGCTCCCCTCACTATCATCTGGAGGGCCCTCCTGTCTCCCAGAACAATGCAGCACAAATACAGCTCTGCAGATTTTGGAAAGAATACAGAAGAAATTAGTATATGTGACCAGCGATGGACCGGCAACCTGTCCAGTGACTACTGGGGATAGGCACCAGCAAACCCTCATGACGGCCCCCAAGGATAAGTGGGTTGGAAAACGGATGGAAATTATTTGTGACAAGCCTTTTGAAAAGTAGGAACAAGTCGCCCAGGGCGGAACCAGAGGCAAACCCTAACCCCCTAATTTCTGTGGATATTGTGTTCTTTTTTGTATTTTTGCAAAATATTGTAGTTGAAGATAAAGTATTCACCTGTTACCTATAATAGTAAATGGTACCAACCAACTTCAGACAAAAAGTGTGGAAACTTTATTTCGTTTATTTGCATAGGTAAAAGAGCTAATGGGCGATGTGTCTCCCAAAGATGGTGCTTTATTTACAATCTTTTTCACAGGGTTTAAAATGTAAACACAGAACATAATTCAATAAAGCTAAAGATTAGAATTACCTGAGGAAAACAAGCAAATTATCTAAAGAACAGATGGTAATCGTTCATGATTGCTTACAGTAGTTGGGTTACTTTAGGAATCTGCTTCAGCTTTAATCTGAGTTCAGTTTAGGTTCTGCAGGTAAAGATTTCCTAACTTTGAGCCCTGATACAGAGAGAGCTGTTTGTCCCTTAGGAGTTTTATGTAACTCCGATCGGATGCTCAAAGACTCACTAAACCAAAAATGTTCTATTTAAGTATTTTAAATACATTTGAGGCTTGTGAAAGTCAATATTTAGATTTTTATTTTAAACATAATAATCCTGCTGTTAAAGATCTTAAAAGCTTGATTTTATATCATTCATAATGGATTAATTGCTGTAGGTCCTGCTAATGTCTGAAAGTTTCCAAAATAGCTTCAATGTGGAAAAAGGAAGCTGAAAGGATAAACAATCCTTAGCAATAAAAAGGTATATGGTCGGCAGTTTTGTTGTGAATCATGATTATTGCCGTGGATTTGTAATATTTATAAAGACACGAGTTATCTGTGAGAGTTGAGTTTAGGTAAATGCTGAAAAAATTCCTAAAACCAAGCCTTGGTGTACACCTGTATATTTTAGCCGCACATATTAAACTTTATGGGCTGCACAGTGGCACAATATATTAAACCTTTTTTGTACACTGATTTATACTTTGCAGAAGCCTGTTTTCTACAGTCCTTCATATTTCGGATAAACAAACAGAAATGTTTTCGTTTCTATGACTCCTTAGTAAAACAACAGGATAAGAAGTGAAGATTTCTATGGGTCCTAAATTCTACTTGGATGATTTAAAAACACATCATTTGAAATTTGAAAAAGGCCCACTATTTTCTATTAAATACATAGATAGGTTTTGGGGGAAATCACATCATGCTTTGAGAAAGAATTAAAAAGAGAAGGTTTTTTGGGAACAATGAACAATGAATTGCCGATTTTACTAAGGCAGACAGGAACAATGAAGAAAACGAAGTGGAGAAGAAAGAGCGTGAGAGACAGCGAGATGGAGCCAGAAGCCATTTCCATTTGTAATAATTTCCCCTCTGCCCTGTGAATGACTGATCGATGTCTCACGGGTGGATTAAATGGAGAACACCCCCATCATCTGGACTCATTCACACACTAAAGTAACCACTGAGTGCACTCACAAAGGGTGTGGGTGGGAATGGGGGACACAGACTATGTCTTTGCTTTCAGCTGGATCTAGCTCATTACCTGTGTTTGTCCTGGAACGGAGGGCAATTTACATCCTGGCAGGCCTGTTAAATCACTTGAACCTTAACAGTGGAAGGGTCACCCGCTGGAGCCAGCAGAAACAAATTCAAAAGAGGAACAATTTACGTCGACATAGCTCATGATACTGTAAAATGAGCGGAAGAGCAAATGTGCACTTTCAATAACCTGCAATGGCCTTATAGCTTGATGCAGTTTGTGGGTAAAATAAACAAACAGAACAAGGACTTGTAAACATTAATGCTTTAAAACGATCTAAAACATTTCCTGATTACTATAGATATCTTAAATTTGAGTTGGAAACCTATTAATCCTATACCCCGTTGATAAAGCATATTGAGAAACCCGTTCATAAAAACAATCATGCCTATCTTTTGAGCAGACTTCTGCAGCAAGTCAACAGAAGAAAAAGGATGAATGAAAAATTGGATAAGTCAGAAGATAGATGGAAAACAGGTGGAATATAGATCTGGGTTGATGGCAGCAGAACATGGCCAAAGAAGGGTGTGACACAAACACAAGGAGGATACCGTCCTGAGAAGGAGTAGGATGACGCAGAGGAGTAACAGTAGAATAACCACAAGGAGCAAAAGGAGAAAGGAGAAAGACACTAGGACATGAGTGTAATGCAGAGGATCTGACGGGGAGTGGCTACATGAACTGGGTTAAAATACTGGGAGTCTGAGTAGTGGAACAAACGGAAAGACCTGATTACAGAATGTTTGAGACTGTGTGTGATATTATGGAGGTAGACTGAGGGAGAGAGAAAGAGAGAGACGGGGAACACAGGAAGAACTGGACATCACGGGTAGGAAAAAAACAAAGAACATGCATATTTAAATATAAAACAAAAAAACCATTACAGGATAGTTTTAGAAGCACCACTTTGTTCTGGTTTGTGGGATCATTTTGGACTTTCTCAGCTCGCTGACTGTGACTTTGAATCCGCTGACCCCTAAACTGCGTACCATGCGGAGGGCTCGGCCCATCAAAACATAACTCTGCCACACTGAGGTCTTACAATAAATGATAGCAAAAAAAAATTAACTCCATTCAGGACTACGCCATGAACCCTTTTTCACGTATGTTTTCATCCTTGTGGTTTTAGTTTAATTTATTTGATTATGTGCATTGTTTTATTAGTAAAGTAAAATGTGTATGCATATCTTTCTTTTGAAAGATATGCATGAATAGAACAATCTGCACATAAGAAGACTATTAGCGAAAAGACATAATTTCACCAAAGACTGAAGCCGTGAAGGTAAAGTCATAGATACTGTAAGCAAAGAATGTTATCAGAACACTATGTTAGTTATTCTATTAAAGGTTCTGTTAAACTCAACTCACCTCAACTCAGCAATCCGCTTTCATTATCTGAGCTCACTCCTTGATCAAAACAAATGGAAGGGGAAGAGCTCTGCCTTAAATCTGAACAGTCAGGTTCCATCAGCCTTTAGCAGGGAAATGTCTGCCAAGGTAAATACAAACACTCACCCCAGAACAATGGGTGACAGCCAGCAAAGCTGTGCTGGCTGGAAACAACTGAGAACAAGGGTTTAGTATTATTAGGAAAACACTTAGAGGGGACTTATGTAACAAGAGGAAGGAGAGCTTTCAAAAACTCAGTTCAGAGACGCGCTGCTTTAGGCTACCGAGAATATATCAAATGTCATCATCACTTTCAGACTTCTTATTGTATGTGACTGTGTAGTCAACTTTTCATTTAGGCACAACCTGAAATTACACATTTTTCAAGAGGAAGGCTTTATAGCATGTGCAACATTTGCAGCTTTCATCCTTTAATAAAAAGCCAATGGTGGGAGAGCTGTGTTTTTCACAGAATACATGACCTCACCAACTCAACTCCACCATATGTTTATTTCTGAAGAATCAGTAGAAAATGTTACGGGTAGTTTTTCATTCCTCTACAAAACCTTCACTGTAAAAGTATAATTTCTACTTTAAACAGTATTCTGGTTAATATTATTAGACTGCTATTATTTGGGAACATCACTGTATCTAATACTAAAACCAATTTGATGGGTAAAATGATCACAGTGTGGAATCCAAACCTCAATTCAAACTGATGCCATAATTATAAAAAACACTGGCTACACATTTTATTTCCAGGCATATATTCAAATTAAAGTATGTGTCAGAGATTACAAACTGACACCAAGACAAAATGAACATACTTTTCCAGTTTAATCAGCCCATGCCATTTCTGAATTGCCTTGTCCATCTCAATCATGGCTATCAGAGCGCGATTCATTCAGCACAATGAAGCTGTCAGCTAAACAAATGGCAGCTTGATTTATTCTCCTTTTTTTGTATTGTTTTATTTATTTAAAGTAGGTTAAGCAGGAAATGGAGAGAAGATTTGTACATAATTGGATTTTTGCTTTTTGGAGTCTGTGGTTACCTGACATATCAACAAACGCCGGAAGCTGTTTTGGCCATTGTGATGCTGCCCGGCTTGTGTGAAGGAATCTGCAGAGAGGTCAGAGAGGGTGAGCAGAACCGCAAACTGGCGGGCCCGGTTCCGGCTTCTGGACTTAAATGGGGATTCATTTCACCATTGAGTAGATCCAGCTAGAGACTTAAGGCAAACAAAAAAACCAAGAGTCTGCCTTACCCAAACAAAGAATTGTTTTCCTGATTCGTCTTCCTTTGGGAGACCTTTACGGTCTGCTATCCTCAAATACTCCTGTAAGTTATGTAAACAAGATGCTCTCCCATCCCAGTGACATCTGTGGGACTGTTCAGAATGGACCAATTGATAACATCTACAAGGACACGGCATGCCAGTTCACAGACTTAAACAAGTACATACCCATTCTACACTGGCTTCACCGCACACCCTGCTCCACTTTGTCTCTTTGGTTTTTTGGTGCTTTTTATTTGTGCAGAGGGTTTTTATTTTTTTTAAACCTCAAGCTGTATCCTGTTAAGCATAAAATGTGAAATGTCTTTTTTTCCCTCACCTCTTCCAAATGTGGCATTTTCCACCTCACGTTAAGGCAGCGCTTACGATGGATGAGCCTCAAGATGAGGCAGCGTCTTCAGATAGTGCATGACCTGAGTCACCTGTCTCCCCATGTTTGTACTGTAGTGTTTGCCTGGATGGGTGTACTGGAACTGTAATTTCGTTCGTGCTCATGTACTCTCCACATACAGGACTGCTGCTCTACATCTACGTTTATTGCTCAAAAGAAAATAAATTCTACATTGTTGCATCTATTTGTGAAGCAGGAAGCTCTATGTTGGTGTTATATGGAATTGCGCCAACATGTGTTCTTTTTGAACAGTTCCGCTGTTTCTGGAGATTTTATTATGCACTACTGTAAAAACGAGATGGTTTACCACCATGAGTTTAAAATTAATCTAGAATCAAAGCCAAGATTACTGTGAGAGAAGGACAAAGTTTAAATCTTGTCATTGGTCAATTATCAACATCAGATGGCTAGCTAATATGAGATTGCTATATATGGTCAGCTATATGTTATACATTAAGGGAGTCTTCAATCAGAGGCCCATTAGATCTGCACAAACACAGACAGCTACAGGAGATCCAGCATCTATAATAAATCTTTCTAGAAACTTTGATCATTTGCGCTACAACATTTCATTTACCTTTGGGATGCATATGAATCTGAATTCCATTTGGATTTTGAAATATCAGTGATTTTATTCAGATCATGCTTTCACAGCTCACTTTGGATGAAGAACTCCGTACCTCACTGGCTCAACTGAGCAGGGAAAGCTCTGAAAACACAGACATCACTGCACCTGATGGGCCTTTATCTCATATCTTTATATCATGCAACAATGTGTGCAGGTCAGCCATAAACGGCAGAGGTGTATAGCTAAAGTGTACTATTGGAGCATCTAGCCAGCCAGAGGTATAAAGTGCCTTATTTATGCTTCCCTGCTCTTTTGCAGGCCGATGTATCCAAGATGAATGAAAACGAAGATGAAACACTCTTTTGTGACAATTCATGGGTGAAGGGCTCAGGAATGAAAAATCGACACAGGTTGCTTGTTTCCTCACACACTGGCTTAAAGCGAGCTGCCACATTAAAGCCAGGCCCATCCCTACACCCATTTCATGGTGACATGTACGATCGGACACATATGTGCTCTGCACCTGCCAACATTTCTCCATGAAAAGAAATCTGTTTGTGTCTTTAGGAGCCTTACAGAGACATTGGTGAGATGGAAACAGGAGACGTACACCATCGAGTCAATTCATCAGGTCAGGATCACTTTCAGCTATGGAGGGGGAGCAATCAGAATTCAGCACATCAAAAAAGTGAAAGCCTCCAGCTAATGTTTGTGTCAGTCTAAACGAGCCATGTCGGCCATGTTTCAGATGAAATGATAGTGTTAAATTTTCATTTAGAGACTAATTCCTGCAGTGCTTTATCTGAAGAATGAATTACAACTACAATGGCCTTACCAGGAGCATACACTAATATACTAAGTTAACATTTTATTCTTATTAGAAATCTGAAGGATCATCAATAACATTCCCGTTCTGCAAAAACCCATGAAAACTATTTTAAATGTGTCGTCTAACGTACTACAGCATCGGCTTAATAATCTTAATAACCCTAACCATTATACATACAAAACACAGTGATGTAAATGTAGAGAAAATATATCTTTCCTGAATATACTTCTTTTGTTTTGGCAATAAATCTTAGAACAATTAAAAGTCTGTTTATTTCACCTAAATAGTTCACCATCTGTAAGAAAAATGCACATGTATTGGTTGTGCCCATGAGAGGCTTTATAAGTCATAAGTCTTCGAAGCCTATGCAACAGATGTCTTTTTTCCACCTCAATATTTTAATTCACAGTCTCACTAAAATATGCATTTGGTTCCCGGATAGCATTCCAAGCCACCTCCCTTCCTTTTTTAAGTCCTCCATACAAACACAAACAGAGGTGTATGAAATACTTGAAAAAAAGTAAAAGTAGAATACCACTAATGAAAACCAGTTTGGTAAAAGTTAGAAAAATTACTTGGCTAAAAGTCTTAAAATCATAAGTATCTAAACTAAAAGTACAAGTATTTTATAGTATAAAAAGAAGCAACGCAACCAAAAATTCATGGGATCAGGCATATGAATCCTGCGTCACTGCAGAAGAAATTGATATTTAGAATTTCTTTCATAGTTTTTACCACCAAGTCTTAGATTAAAAAAGGTACCAGTTACAGGATTTGTATGTTTGTGCAACTTCAGATAATATACATGCCGATCCAACTAGAAAAGAAAATCCATGTGCTGACTTTTCTAAGAACGGGAATCCATCAGCTATATTACAGTTTTTAAGTCTGTATACTATCAATGATGTAGTAAAAACAGTAATTATCATAAAGGGGCTATGACTGACTCCCTTAGCAATAGGCAAATAAAGTGTGCTACTCCCTAGAAACCTATTTACCCACTCAGAATCACTACACACTGAACAACTCCTTGTACATACACTCTGCGCTCCGTGCAGTTTGCTAAGAACACAAAGTATTAATAAAACAAGTCTAGCACTGTAAATAGAAATGGCTAATCAGGGATTACGAGCTCCTAATGATCACATTGATGCCAATTATTGCAATGTTCTCTAAGAAGCTTGTTTTAGTTGACAGCAAATGAAAACAACAGAAATACTGCCCGACTGAAAAAAGTAGAGGGAAATATAAACACTTCTGAGTGTTGACAAGGGAGGACTGTCCTTGAGAACATGTGAACTGAATGCTGAGGACGTTGCGGCAAGACGTGAGCAGTAACAGCCCGTCTGGCTGAGTTAAGCAGTCAAAAAAAGAGCAAAGCGTGTGAATGTGCACATAAGTTTTACTATTGTGATTCTGTATGGTCATTTACTTACGATGTAACAAATTGTCGGCTATTTGAATGTAATCGCTTTCAATTACACAACAATCCAATTAGATTCATTCCTCAGCAGAATTCCTGGAGATGCTGCTTGTTGTATCCACCAGACTGGGTCAGCACCAATGTCAAAACAAAGGAGCCATCATAAATCGTTCACATGCTACATCTGCAGATGAATTAACAGCTCAGTTTGACCCAGTTAAACAAGACACACTCTGAAGGACGGTTAAAGCTTTGAGCTGGTACGATAACGGCTGAATGCATCATTTTGAGCAAATTATTAGCAATAAAAAGAGGACAATGTTTTCTACAATTATATCTAATCTATTCTCATAATCAATATACTTAGAAAATTACAAACTTTATTAAAGCTCAATTAAGAATTATACAGCTAATGAGTATATGGTACTCATGAGTAATATTTTTAATTTTAAACATTTCATGAAAAATAAGGATTCAAAATGTTAAAACCGAATCGATTACAGTGGGAGATCCATGTGTGAAGGTTTTCACTGAGTGAGCAAGAGTCACAGTCAGGTAGTTTAAAATGAGGGAGATTAAGTCAGAGGAGGCACAAGAGTTGTGTGAGGATACTGAGTAAGAGGCAGCATTTCCACGGGTTCCGGGTGGAAGATGAAATCTATATTTAGAAGCACATGGACGATTCGGAATCGGTTTACAAATGGCAGAACTCAATTATCTTAATGGTGACTGAAAGCCCTCATTTTGAGG
Organism: Orestias chungarensis; assembly: GCA_032876305.1. NCBI lineage: Eukaryota > Metazoa > Chordata > Actinopteri > Cyprinodontiformes > Cyprinodontidae > Orestias > Orestias chungarensis. The sequence continues at coordinate 1,323,699 of JAVLVB010000868.1, read as the reverse complement.
AAAGCAAAAGGTGACATCCAGAGACACATGGATAAGTGATGACCGAATAACCGATTACAAGGAGATGGCTCAGCACACTGATAAGTAAACGGACGTGACATGGGTCGCAGTCTGACCATATGCTCACCGTGTTTCAGTAAAGTTACACATGTGAAAGGAAGAGCACAAGAATTTGAGATCACCGACAATCAATGGGAACCTGTCGCTACAGGTGTTCTTTAGACATACGATCCCATTCTGAAGATTTTTCAGTGACAGCCTTATAATTGCTGAATTTGGCTCGCTGCTATTGTTGTTATCTTGCAATTAAAAGATTGCAAGTTAGCCTCTAGCCTCCTCTTTTCAACATATGCCTGAGCTAGGCACTTACCCCCGAGTGGTCTGCGTGTCGGTGTATAAATGTGAGTATGAATGAGTGAATGTGGCTCTATTGTAAATGACTCTGAATTGTCTGTATGACTGGAAAGATGCTATAAAAATCATGTCCACTTAATATTTATGGATGTTTTACTGTTACGAACTCCTCAGCAAGGAAAGCTGCTATTGGCTGGTCTTAAAGTAGCTATAAGTCACAAAATTACATCTTAGTGTAAATGAATGAGGAAATGTCACAAGGAGGATCTGAAAAGGCGTTAAACAAGCAAACCTGCTAACTTGTCATTCTTGTGAAACTGTTCATAGTATATTACTTATACTATATATATTTAGATTACATCATATCAAAGCTGCCTAAACCTAACTTATCTGTGTTATAAGCATAATGCTGTTAAAAAAAATGTTCCTACAGAATTACTAGTAGTACAGAATATTTAACACTGACATTGCCCACTGAGCTGGTGAAGAACACAGCTATAAGGGGGAAACAGTAATTGGTACTACAGGGAGCACTGACGATAGGTTCACTCATCTTGATTGAACAAAATGATACCTTTCTAATAGTGTTTGGATAATGAGCTCTTATGCCTGACTGGAAATGAAATTATAGTCCTGAGAGATCAACTTTTGACCTTTTAAATGAATAACTCATTCAGCTAGACAGGAAGTATTTCATGTTAAATAACAAATTATTTGCTAATCCCCTTAACCTATAACTGATTTATTGCATTTATAAATTAATCAGAAGCAACAGAAAGGGACTTTTATGACAAAAAAAACAGATTTTGTTTCCGGAAATAATGACAAATTAAATATATAAATAAGTGATTGCATAAATATTCACATCCTTCAAAGCGTCACCATGAGTAGACTGCAGATTACCTGAGTGCAGTGACTGTGTCTCATGTGATTTTATTATGGAGAAACACATGTGTCTGGAAAACGTTAGAAAAGCTTAATAGAGAAGTACAAGTCGGAGGATGGATCTGAACAAAATCTCTAAGGCACTTTTAGACTCCTGACGTTTAGTTTAATCCATCATCAGGGGATGAAAGGAATGTGGCTCATGTGTAAATCTGCCTAGATAAGGTGTCTGTCCTCACAAGCTGACTGTTAAAGAACAAGACCAGTTAGGGGGCACAACTTCAAATATGACCATGCCGAAGGAGTTAAAAGCCTCTGCGTAATTAACTGCTACCAAACAAAGCTTTATAGGAAAACGGCGATGAGAAAAGCCATTGTTGCAGTTATCCAATAAAGGCATGTCGCCCCCCCCCCTTCTGCCCACTGTAAAAGTGGCTGAAACATGCATCAGGTTTTAGGGAAGCTTCTCTGCAACACGCTGAAACAGTGGAGGACAAATTTGTTACCATCTGCAAGAGAACCAACACTTCAAACAACATTTGTTTTCCGGCAAGACAAAAACCGGAAACCTCCAGTTGAAGCTACACACAAATATTGATGTTCTGTATCAGCCAAGTAAAACCCCAGACCTAGATCCAATAGAGCATTTGTGGTTGGACTTTAAAATGGATGTTCGCTGCTGCTCCTCGTGCAAGCTGACAGAGATGGAACCCTTTTTTAAAGAAGAATGGATGAAAATCCAGAACTCAGATATGCCAGCCTGGTAGAGACCTACTCATACTTGAAAATACTCACTTAAAAGCGCGTAAATATATGTGCTTATGTCACTTATTTTCAGTTAAATATTTTTGTTACTTAATTGAAATTATTAAGTATTATTTTTGCGAGCCAAACAAAAAACACTTGATTGATTTGTAAAAGCAGCAAACTGGGTTTCATCTCACAGATTTTCATGAATTGCCTGTGCTGGCAGGAAAAATAAATAGAAATGGCTCCACATGAGACAATCTAAAGACCTTTTTAAGATTAAACTTTATCATTTTTGTCAGACTCAAATAAACAGAACTATACTAAATATAACTGGAAAGTAAGCCATGCTAACGCTGAGGCGAAACCAAGGATAACCTACGTGCCTAAAAAGACGCAGAGCTTCAACGTCACACGCTTTATAAAGAGAAGGAAAATAATCCCCGGTGGATCGGTCATAATCGAGGTTAAATGCTTTTCCTCTCTACACCACATATTAGAAGAGGGCATAAATCAAATCTTATCTACTGAATTCATAACTTTGCTGACCCATTTTGGGAAACCGTTACACAAAGGAATACATTAAGCTCCTTCCTCCGCCTCAATCCTCTGCAGAGTTGTAGGTGAGAGAAAAGCTGTCGAGCAGAGATGGAACCCCACACATATGCTGGCATTGAGTTTGTCGAGCGAAATGAAAACCATCTGCTACTTCTCAGACGTCAACGCAGTAAAACAAAGTGTGAGCTAATTGCGCCTGGTTGCACATGTTAACAGCCAACGGTTTGTACGCTCCGATGCTGTCACTTCCCTTCCGGTGACAATATAAAAATAAATAAAAGAAAACAAAAGAAAAATATAAGCAGGGACACTGGGTAAAGAAGGCAATGAGTCTAATCAAAACGCTCAGCGGGAGAGATGCGGTAACGCTTCGCTATGCTGCTTGGGTTGCCATCAACTTTTAAAGGCAGGCTGAACTTTCACACTCACACATAAACGCAACTCGCAGCTCCCAGGAATGACCAACGTTCAGGCGAAACAGATACCGCAGTTACCTGCTCAGTACAAAAAAAAGAACAACAAAAAAACTTTACTGGGGGGTCTCCCTGCTGGTCTGCCAGTAAAACACAATCATGTGCTGTGTGTTAGGTGTGGGAGCAGCGATGCATGCGTGTAGCCCCGGTGGAGTCCAGGCCTATTCATACGAAAGTGGAATAAAACTCTGAAATAAATCAAATCAACTTGCATGTTTTTTACACTACGTGGCATCATCGTTTTCAGATTTGACTGTGAATAGAAGGCCGTGTTTACACTATAGCACACAGGGACCAGTTAATGCTAACTAACCTAGATGTAATAATACCCTGAATCATAATGTAGGATGCCAACATATAAAGCCACAGAAACATCCTGGTCTCCATAGGAACCAGTTGGTAATTACAGTTTGACCTAAAAGTTAAGATGTCTTTGCAAAAAGGCAGAAAAATGCCAGGAGAGATACTGTTGTTACTACATAGCGCATGACAGCACAGCATGGCTTTGGAAGGAGGAATCAGAATGATGGTGGATCTAGAAGAGTTTTGAGACAATGTCTTACAAAAGCAAAAGTACGGAGGTTTAACCATAATGCACAGTGCCCTGTTTGTCTGTTATTAACTAAATGGTGATGCTATTGCCAGGGAGGATGTGAAATAGCAGTCTAATTTGCATAAAACCTAAAGAGTCCAAATGGATTGATGACTCCCGTGATATGCTAAGAGCTCAATATCTAGTCAGCAGCAAGGATTTTTTTTTAACAGTAATTTGTCCTAGAGCACATGATTATCCACCTCATTTGCTTTTGTCGGTCTTTTATTCTCTATCGTGACAAAGCAGTGCAGACAGTGGTTTGAGTCAGGGTATGATCTCTGTCCATGGAAGACATGTTTACATGTCTTCCATTTTTGTCAAAAAGATTGAAAATAAACTCACATAATACATAACAGCAAGTCGAAGCTTCCGACTCTCAGCGATCATTTGTCACAATTTGGGTGTTTTTAGTATTTTAAATAAATCTCAGATTTAACCCACGTCTACGTTGTGGCAACAACAACAACAAAGAAGGTTTGTCATCTAGTTTTATGAAAGCTGGCCTCCTTTGTCAAGCAACAGATGCTTTTACTGTTTTCTATGTTTTCAGTGTTGCTCAGACCAATTTGGGCTAATTTGATGGAAAGCGACTTTCATTTTACTTACAAATGTTTAATGTGTAGAGAATTCAATGTTTAAGGACAGACTTATAATAAAAATAGTTGTTATTGATTTTTTTGTAAAAAGAAATTAGAATCACTTAATTCCTTATAAGCAGATAGACTAATTTAATAAATGAGTCTTCTGCACTCATTACCAAATCTCTGATCAGGCCTCCTTATAGTTGCCATACTTAAATACTAATAAAAGCCTTTTACAAAGACAGAAAAACCTAAATTCTGTTTGCTTTAAGATTAAAACACCGACAATAAAGTTGGAATTACAATATTCTGACTGAAACCTGCCAATCATCTCAGCAGAGCTGGAGCTTTTTGTTGCATTCAACATTTTAGTGCAGCGGTCTAAAGAAAGCAGCAGCGAGGCTGGAGTGTTAACCACATTGATGTCTGTTCCTGTTTGGATAAAGAGGGAGGGAATGCAAAAACAAATATTGTGAGAGAAATGATTTCTGCTTCGATGGCCTGCAGCTGATGCTTCTCTCTTCTCTGCCACGTTTGTGTTCTGTCACAGTGCAGGTAACCATCTTCACCAGGGCTGCCTGTAAGCACATATCCTCCGACTGTCAGGGCGTCTGTTCGTTTTCTTGTGTTTCTCGTTCTGGTTGCTTGCTTGTCAATCAGATCCTGCGGCTCCTTCCTATCTATCTCGTCTCGTCCGGACACCTTTGTCTGCCGGCTTCCTGCCACTCTAATGTCCGCCTCTCCCTGCTGGCTTCTCCACTTGTCTTCTTTTAAAACAAATGTCCATTTCTTGCTGTTTTTTATGTTTTGCTCCTCTCTGGACAAAAGTCCCCAGAAGCACTTCGAAAAAAACAAATGTTGTTTTTCGTACAGGCAACCCTGTTCCTTCAGCTGCCTTCACCCACCCCCGCAACGATCCACTTAAACCATGCAATACGTTATGAAAAAAAAAAGAAGCAAAATACAGCAGAGTCTCAGACAAGCTGCTTCTAACCATTCAGTAATGGGATATTGTTAGTGGGGGAAAATCTAAGCACACCCTTGCTGCTTAAAATGGATTTAAGAGGATAGATAGCAACAGGTTGCTGCTGGTCAAATGCATTTGTTTGACTAATCATCAGCAAGAGCAACCACTGCTCTAGAAGCAGCAGATGACGACCCACAATATACGGTGTTAGGAAGGAAAGACATTAAGGTGACCCTAGAGAATTAGAGTGCTCTCACGTAATTTAAAATGTACCATTTAAATAAAAGACAACAAATGGTCGCAGGAAAAAGGTTGTCAAAACGTTACTGATATTATTAAGAGTATCTGTGCCAGTAAATCTATCCCAACACTTTCCCAAACATCAACTAACAGAAACGTCTCAGTCTCCATAGGAACCAGTTAGCATGATAAAATTTCATGAAGGTATAATTGGAATTTGACCTACTAGGCCAGGAGAAATACTGCTGTTGCTTCAATAAACATGGCAGCAGAGCGTGGCTTTTGAAAGAGGAGTCGGAGTGATGAGGGACCCAGGAGAGTTCCCATGCAGTGTCTATTGGATTGGAATGTGTTTTCATTGCTTAGGCATGACTTATAGCTGACTTTAAAAAGTAAAATGCACACTAGAATAATTTAGCCCTAACACAAAAGTAAACCTCAATCAATTACAGCTATGTTGTGAGTTTTTGGAGTTATAGTGAGCAAGATCAATGTGGCTAAATGGGGTTCTTTAAGTAAAGAACTCCACCCTAACGAACAATACAATGAAGTAAAATACTGTACTCTTGTCCCAACTATAAGCCAGATAGAGATGTTGATTTCATCTAGTAAGCCCTGTAACCATTAAGACAGATTGTTTAACTCAGAACTCCAGGCCCATGTTTCCCCTGATTTAACCCCAATCCCTTCAATTAGAAGAGATTACCACCTGAAAGCTGACAAAGAGGTGAATCAATTAACCTCAGCCTATTAGCATGAGGAAATAGCTTTTGTTTCTGGGTAATTTAAAAGGCACGATAAAACCACACATTCAGTGTTTTATGTGATTTATGATGCATAAGAACAGATGAGTGGGCAAATACTGCATGCGGAAACACCCCAAAGGCTGCTTTAATATGCTGATGAGACAAAAACAACTTCTACCGCTGTCTGCTGCATGTAGCTGAATTCTCTTCGATATTCAGAGCAGTTTTCCTGACATTTTACAAGAACATGTATGGGTAATGATTAAATGCATTATCAGGGAGACAAAGTGCCAGTGTGCTTGATATACTGCCTATTACAAATGTAAAGAATACTGAAATATATTCAACCCTTTGGGCATGTTAAAACATGTTTACAGCACCCAGAGATAGGTAGTTTATACTCATTAAAATAAACAGCAAAACAAGAAGTGTGTGAAATTATGCAATAAAGGAATAACTAAAAAAAACAATAATCAAATGTTAATTTTTCCTCCATCAATATGGTCAATCCCTAATAGACTATTGATGAAAAGCACCTTGGTGACTTCATGAGGGCCCATGCAGACCAGTTCATCCATCAGGGCTGTCAGGGCTCCGCAGCTGCTGCGTACAGCAACAACATATCATTGACAAAGTTGGTTAATTCACACATTACTCACACTACTTTGGAACTGCTAAATGCACACCCCCGGGTCTGGCTGTGATTTAGGAGCACTGCCCGTAGCGGACATCAATATCAATTACTGCTGCTATTTAGGGAAAGGTAAAAAAGATTTACCACACATTTATATAGCTAACAATGTCTCCGTGCAATTTATTTCACAATAACCTTTTATATGCCCACTCTGGTTCAAATTGTTAGCCATTATCAAATGCATGTATATTCCCGTCAGGATTTTCAACAGGATGCTTCAAGACACCTAGATATTGGAGGAAAGTCAGATTCTAACAGCAAAGAATAACAGTAGATCTTTGCTATTTCCCCGAAAAGCAGCTGGAATCCATAACTATTTGGGAATCCCTCTAAAAACATTTATAGAACTGAGCAACTGTAATACACATTATTACACACAGCGGAAACAGTCTTAGCACCATCAAATATACCAGCACCTACAGTCTTGCTTATCTCCTTTGTTGGGGATACAGCCTATCAGTGACAAGGACAAGGAATGCTGCTCCTGCATTGGCTGCTTTTGCAAAAGGAAAACGGGAGTCAACACTGTGTCTATAATCTTTAGGCCTACGTTTTTTTTGTTGTTGTTTTTTTGCTTTGCAACATGAAATTTATTATGAATATATTAGGTACGCAATATAAAAAATACATACTGGAATGCAAAGTGCGGAGGGTTCCCCGTAAAGCAATTACATATCATAGCTATTAAATATGTCCATTAACTGGATCAAATTTCTGTCAGGTTTTTTCACCCTAAATTGCTTTACCTCTGTTTTGGACCTTACGGAACTAGGATTTGCAATTAGTTGTCCTCAACTCAGGAGTTGTGAGAATCTAAAGCATATTTTATAATAAACGGCAAATAATTTATTTATTTTCAATCTTTGACCTCAAGGGATCAGTCCTGTATTTTCAATAGACCTGGTGAGCTTAGCCCAAGGGACGTAAAATGCCCTCCGTTGGGTACTGCTTAGTACTACTTATCATGTTTTTGTTTCGTTTCAAATGTACTAATTTTACAAAACACTTAACGTCACAAAGAAATGAACTAAAATAAGTGTTAGGAGTCTCTGATTAGGCTTCAGCCTTGTTAGTCATTTGTTAGTTTATTTTCCGTCTGTTATTTTCTACATTAGTCTTCAGCTAGAAAATTAAATTCTGTTTGTCTAATGCAGAATTAATGGAAGCTAGCTACAAAGTTAGTAATAGCTGCTGAGCTAAATCAACTGCGATTCCTAAGAGGAGGAGAGCAACTGCGTTTTAATTAGAGCCATTGGACGTCAGTTATTGTGTATTAAATAACCGTACACTCTCTGCAAGGCAATGCTTTATCTGGCTGACTGTCTTAACGAGATTGATTTCGGTCTACAATATTATTTCCATAGTAGTAGATAAGTGAGGTAAAGAGCCATAGAAGAGCCTCTTTAAAGTTAATTACCTAGCTAACTGCTCATATTATATAACCTTGATTTTCTAATCAATTTGTTTTGTAGGATAATCATATTAAAAGCAAGAAATGTAGCAGAGGTTGAGCTTTACACTAAAAACTACCAAGTGAGACTGGAGCAAAGTTGCTATTACATTTTTAACAGTGATTTCGTAAACAAGAACAAAAATGAGCTATAGTTTTACTTGTGATTTTATTTTAAAGACCTGTTTGCTGAGAGCCAAAAGTGCTTGTAATGCAGTTCTCTTGGCAAGCCCAAGGCAAATCAATAGAAGATCAGACAGGTTGCAGCTTTGCAACATCTGTAGGAGTCTAAAAACATTTCATTACATATGCAAACTAAAATACACAAACAGGTTTTATTTGAATGAACTGAAACATGAATGCCGATGACATGCTGCTAGTGATGCTTGTGTTCGCAGCTGTGTGTCGTGGAATGGAGTGTTAATAATGATAAAGTTGGGGAAAAATGAAAACTCCAGGAGAATAAAATACCTACATTAAGCCACACTCTGTGACAGGGAAGCTGGGTTAAGAGCATATTATAGTTGTAACTCTGGTGGCAAATTTTGTATTAATAAAAAAAAGAGATGGAATTGAGAAAGGTAGGTTAAATAATAAACTGAAGCTAGAATAGGAATATTCTGCTTTTTTACAATAGCATATTGTTTCTCTGTTTATCTCTAGAGAAAAGCTGCAATGATACATTTGGGAGTTGTGATTAATGGGCATTATTCTGAAGACATGAACAAATGTTTCAGAGCAGTTTAACTAGCCTTTAAGTGGAACGGACATCACTTGCTGTCTGAAACGCTATTACCTCAGGACTGAGCTCAATGGACTCAATAACTCAGTGTCAACACAGGAAGACACACCCGACTTTTTTTTGTTTGTTTTTTGAAACAAGCCAATTTAAGCAACTAGTTAGAAAAAAAAAAACAACCAACCTAATGTTTGCCAAATCATAAAAGGGAATTTTGAAGAGACAAGGCTGCTTTGTTAGGTTGAATATCAATTTTTTCAAGCTTTACATTTCAAATCCACACATCCATCCGTGCCAAAGCGTAAACTACTTAATCCCTCTAGCAAATACTTCCTTGTTTTTACAATAGCCGTCATATAGAGACCATCAAATAATGCTAAATAGTTATGTCGAGCTGAATTTAATTTTTCATAGGTTTTTAAAACCACTACCTGATCCAGTGTAGTTTTGGTATTGTTGCTCAGTTGCCTATAATATTGCTAACAGTTGTTTGTTGTATACTTTGCAGTGTGGGACGTTTCACAACTGGACCTCATGCATAGTTACAACCCAATATTGTATCACGCAGGAATTGAATGAGCACTTTCTCCAGGCTATGTTTGTCACTATGGTTGTTTCAAAAGTAGCCCAGTATGGCTCGTACATTCACATCCAACCCCCCTCATATGTCAACAATAATAGCTCCAAAATCTATCTTGCATTTAGTTCCCACGATTGAATTACATCCTATTTCTATTTCAACATGGTGACAATTCTGCTCTTGTATCACATCACTACCATTTGCCCGCACATTTTCAGTTTGATGAATTGGGAATAATATATTTTAAATAAACTCTTTTTTTTGGGTCTATAATTGACAGTCAATTTGGTGCTTACTAATTTCCTGACAGCTAATGAAGATCATCTCACAGTGTTGCTCAGTGTTGAGCTAATTGCTCAGTGGGGTTTTTAATCTACCAGCACTTGCACCCAGTTGTAATTCCTCTACAAACACATCCGAGTTTTTGCTCCATCCTCAGTCTTCCTCCCTGGCCTCATCAGCATGCAAATGTACAAACCCTCTTCTGACAGCAAGATGAGAGGATTAGGTTTAGGACAAAAGAAGACGATGCAGGTACCACAGATTCTGCTAGAACACATTGTATGATAATTGTCAAACTTACAAATCGGGTACAAGGTCTACAGTTTAAAAGCCCTGTCTTTCTTTTATGCTCTGTGGGTGTGCAAGGCTGAGATATAGTTGTAAATGGCGCATCCTTGCGAGTCTTATTCCATTAAGCAGTTTTAAAGGAACAAGTCATCAGCAGACTGTGGGCAACATGTACAAGTGAGGCTATGATCTCAATGTAAAGCGGTCTCATCTCTTTTTCTGTAACTACAACCTTACCTGACAGTAGGGTTTAAAATCATTTGGTAGTTGGCATTTAGCCTATTAACACTATAATTCTTTTTCACCTGAGACGTAATGTGTTTCCTGTGATATATTGCTGCTGAAATGTGCTGAAAAATAAAAAAGGAGATATCTAAACTGTAAAAAACTTAATATATTTTTATAAATAAAGACAACAAACACACAACATTCCATTAGTTTCTGCATCAGGGGAATTTACAATACTCATTACTCTTTATTAGTCTTTGTTCAATAAAGGCAATAACATGCAATCATATCTAGGTGCTATCAACTAACTGTCGTAAATCAAACCAAATATCTTTGAGTATGTATTGTAACTAGAAATGCACAAATCACAGATCTTAAGGCAGATTTACCATCAGCAATTTCTGACCATTTTAAATAGGTTGTAATTTCTCTTTAAAGAACATTCACATGTTTGCGAATACTTCTTCTTTTTTAAATACAAAAATCTTATTCTATACAAATTAGCAAATACCAAAAAACTGCATGATGCCAGTGAAATCAATCGTGTCCATATGAATGGTGGTAAGATGTTAAATTTAAATGTTGAGTGATAAACCATTCCCCATAACAGACAAATAGTGAAAGCATGAAGTAATTTTCTCCAATTACAAATGTCCCTTCCTTTATTTCTAAACACATTATACATTTGCCAAGTTGTGGTTAAAGTGCAGTGGGCTCAGTGGCCATAGTTTTTGTCTTTCGATTACTAGGTTGTAGAAGGTTGTTCAAGTCCAGCCTCCTTCTGTCCCATGTTGGTGTGCCCCTAGACAATGCACTTAACCTCAAGTTGCCTAACCTAATGATGCACCACTGTGTCAGTGCAGGAATAGGTGACTGATGCTGTATTGTAAAGAGTTTCAATTGGTCTGCATGAATAGAAATGTGCTTGGTAGGTGTAGTTCATGAACTGTTTCTAAAACATGTCTGAATTTTTACAGTCACTGCATCTGACTTCTCAGTAAATCTACAGTTCCTCTTGAAAACATTCAGACAATTCTACTGTTAACAAAAAAACAGCAAAAAGCCATCGGACTAAACCGAAACAAAAAACAAACAAAGCCTTGAACACCATTACAAAAGGACGTGTGGTTCAGCTTCAATCATCCAGACAAGAATTTGATTTGTAGCAGTGTGTTAGTACCCCGCAATTTCCACCTTTTCTACTGAAAGAGATAGCCATCATCCTTTGATGTCTGTCACAAAAGAATAAGGTTCAGTTCAAGACACTACAGAGGAGAGAACCTTACTAAGTGCTTTGCTGGGCTTATTTCCGTCATAACATTACATCTTCCGGATCGGGGGGGGTAGAGCAATGATGGACACTAGTTATTGTGTTCGGTGCTTTGGATGAGATTGTTCTTAATGCTCCAGTGAAATTACCTCAGGATACTAATGTCCTTACAAGCCAAATGCATATTTGCTGTCAGAAGAAGGCATGAGAGGATTAGACAATCACTTTAGCCCTGTAAAGATTTCATTCAGTTTAAATGAAAAGGTTTAGCAATGAATAAAGGCAATATTTATAATTTATATCAAAATTACCAAGTCGTGGTACTACCAGACTGTCAGTAAATGATGGCCTATGAAACCCAAGTGGTGTTGATCACTAGACTATGTTTTAATGGCTAAACACTATTCTTTAGCCAAAGTAACATTATTAAGGTAAAACATCCATATTGATGAAATTGCAACTCTTGATTGGGTCTTATGGAATAAATTAGGCTTTATTTAAAACCACTTCCAGGCCTGGATTTGAACCAGGTGAGTTTTTAATTGAGCTATCCAGGCAGATTTCCTATAAAAACTTCAGGGTGTTTAATTTCACAAGGCACACGTGGCACAGTGGTTTTACCACAGTAACCTGGTTTTGGTCAGCAGTGCATGAAGTGTGAAATGGCTGATTTTCTTTGCCAGATTGCTTTCTCTAAGAGTTTTGTCAAGGTTTTCTAGATAGTAGTTTTTTTATGTTTACTTTCAAGAACTTATCTATAACTTTACAGTGTCTCCTCTTAAACCTACCTGTGACTCATTTACAATTTTACCGACTGCTTTCTCGGTCTAGTTCAGTATACTCAAATCAATAGTTCTCCTGGAATAATCCAGTGCTGGTCTACATCTTTCAGTCACCCACCCACATGGATCTCCTTTAAACCATCATCTACTGGTCTGTTGGCACTGTCCTAATTACCTACATGTCTTACAACTGCCTCCTACCTCACTATTCCTCTGCCACCACTTCTTTGATCTCTAATCATCTGACAATCTTCAACTCCTTTCCAACACCATCCTCAATGCTCTGTACAACAATTATCATAAATGGATCAAACAAGAACAACATAAGCCAGTCTCTTGAGCTCTGGAGCTGTTCCTCTTTGATTAAATCCAAAGTAATAAGACCGTTATAATTTTTTTTGAAACAGAAAGCATCATTACTGGTCTGTTGTTAGTTCCTCTATAAAGGTTGTTTTTAGGTGTTGGCTAAACCTGGTAGAAATATTCAACTCTATTATTCATAAGTAAAGGCAGATCTTCTAAAGCTTTTCTTAGCATTGTAACCACTAAAATCCAGACACTGGTTAAACATGGCAGCGCTTCAATCTACACAAAAAAAAGGTATTTCTGTCAGATGTCATTTACTAGTAAATGACATCTGACAGAAATAACACAAATAAATAAATAAAATATGAATCTTTTTGGATTGTGGGGAAAAGCAATACTACCTAAGGAGAACACACACATGTGCAGACAGAAAATGCAAACGTCTTGCAGAAAGAGCCTTGAGTGGAATTTAAATCTGGCAGGTTTTGCTGTAAAGCATCAGGCTAAGCACGACTAATCCACCCTGTAGCCCACGAGGATATAAAGTTTTACTGTCCCAGAATGGCATAACTTCTACCTGAAAAATCTAAACGCATATACAGGATTACTTTACACCTTTCTAAAAAAAAACACAAAATAGAATCTAGCAGTAAAGATTTTAGGTATGATGAAGACTTTAGTAGATAAAGGAATTTATACACAAGATGTTAATATAGAATTTGGTTTTACCACAGCCTTACAGAGAAACACATGTGGGGCACCAAAGGAAAAAACTGTTGTCAATATGTTGGGTCGGGTTTTATTGTTGTTGCTGTATAAACCCTAACTATAAACTCTTCTGTTAAAAGTGGTTTGCTGGCAAAGCATAAAACAGATAAGACAGGAAAACGGTAAGACTCCTAACAAAGCAGAGAGGACATGATTCTAGACAAGAAAATGATGCTGCATGAAATGTTATTGAGTGACGGAGACACAGTAGGATTTCGCTTTTACGCCCAGGGAAAGATGCATCATCTGAACAAAAAATAAATCATCGAACAGAAGACTGTGTGGATTTCTGACTTTAGACGTGTGGATACCTTCTAAAAATACTAACACTTAAAATAGAGACATATAATTTGTAGTTAGATATAGATTAGGACAACTGGCTAAAACCCAACACAGGTGATGAGGGCATCAATCCTTAGCTTTTTGAAGGACGTTCGTCCTGTTTACATCCTGGACATATAGTTTGGTGATCGTGACTGTTGAAGTGAGGGCAAACACCATCCTTAGACCTAAAGAGCTTTTTAAGCCAGATTGTTAGCAAATCCTCAGCCTGTATGTGATTTAAGAAAGTCTAAAACATACCCTGAAAATCAGCTATACAATTTCATCGAAATGTTTCTGTAGGTGGAGGATGTTCAACAGGGCTACAACTCAAGTTCTGACTGCTAAAGCAAGTTCACCCTGAGAGCAGATCACACGATCCACCATGTCTTCTCCAGAGTATCATTATAAGGTGCCCTCAGACCAACGCCAAGGACTGATAGATGATTATAACGAGGGGTTTATGGATATTTTAGTTAAATGGACGAGAACTAGCAATTAGGAGGGTGGTTTTTCAAACAGATCGGTTTCCTGAGTAAAAATATGTTTGTTGATATCTAAGGTAATCAGACACTTTGCTGTGACCAGATTAAAAAAAATTACCAACAGAGCCCACAATAAGTGTATGTACTCGCACATTTAAGGAAATCTATTATTTTCTAAGACAATCTAAGCGTCTAATGCCAGCTAAATTGGCCATGATGGTTTGTCTAACCTTTGGAAGAAAAAGGTGGGAAGTAGGGCAATATCATTATGTATTATGCTCTGTCTGCACAGGGGCAATCAATGGTTCATTTCACAGGAGTCCTGCTGGGGGAAAGGCTACTCAGAGGAGAGGAAAGGAGAGGAGATGGAGATCGACCATCTTATAAAAAAATTAAAAAAATACTGGAGGGTTGGGCTGAAGCTGAAGTCTCTGAGGGGGAATCAAGATGATGATAGCTCTGCAGACACTGAAGAGCAGTTGACAAACAGCTGCAACAGCCAGCAATATCAACACAAAGGACTCTTTTCTCAGAGCAGCATTTACAGGATCATTTATCCAGCACTGAAAGCCTGAGAACTGGGCCTGCAGTGTTTGGCTATTCTATCTAAAAGACAAAAGAAAGGCAATTAGTGACTCCAGGTACTATATTGTAGCTGTAGTGCACTGTGCATGTGTGCTTTTCTTTAAAGGCTTTACTAATAAATAGAGGAAAATAGTTTACTTATTTGGGTTTTGGTATGTGTGAACAAAGCACAACCATGCAAGCAACAACCAACTACTGTTACAAAAGAAAATAAAAGTCTACTTTTAGTATTAATGAATGGTTGGTCGTTATTTCAAGCTGTTATTTTTTTAAAGAAAAATCTACACTAGTACATAAGAGAAGGGAACAGATTCAAGCATTGTTTTATTAATTTTAAGAACCCAATTCTATCAGTAAAGTTCATGTAGTGGTCTACTAACTCTACTGGAGATAAGCACTGAATAATGCTACAAGTGTAGCACTCACTATGATTCTAAACACATATTGAAATATTACTTTTAATGACACCCACTAGAAATCCGGGACTAAGTAATACAGACAGCTCTGTAACAAACCGTAAGTCTGCATCAGACCCGACAAAATCATTGGCAGATCATAGTGAGGCTTTTCTTCCTGAAAGCAGAATTACGTTGGGATCCATCCATCCATCCATCCATCCAACCATTCATCCAGAAATCCATCCAGAAATCCATTCATCCATCCAGAAATCCATCCAGAAATCCATCCATCCAGAGATCCATCCATAAATCCATCCATCCATCCAGAAATCCATCCATCCAGAAATCCATTCATCCATCCAGAAATCCATCCAGAAATCCATCCATCCAGAGATCCATCCAGAAATCCATCCATCCATCCATCCATCCATCCAGAAATCCATCCATCCAGAAATCCATCCATCCATCCAGAAATCCATCAATCCATTCAGAAATCCATCCATACATCCAGAAATCCATCCAGAAATCCATCCATCCATCCAGAAATCCATCAATCCATCCAGAAATCCATCCATCCATCCAGAAATCCATCCATCCATCCAGAAATCCAGAAAGTAAACTTGTTTAGAACGTTATTTATTGTTCCTTAAGGACTTAATAGCTAACCTTGGTGCTGCTGTGGCTGAAGTAGAATAACTTATTAGTACTTATTAGTATTACTCAGTATTATTAGTTCAATCGGACTCCAACCCTGACAGAGAGCTTAGAATTTGTAATATAGGCCAATATATGAAAGATGGGGAAAAAATACTCTGAATGGAACTCAAATAATATCAGAGGCATTACTTTCTAGTTAGGTTGTGTTTTTGTTTTGAGTAATAATAACAAATCTAGCACTTGTTTGATTACTCTAAAACGGTTAGTTGTTGTAATTGAACAGTGAATTTTACCTTGACTAAAACACTCTAAGGGGCTTTCAGTTATGAAGTGTGGTCAAAACAGTGAAAAAAAACAGGTAATACCAAATCCTTCACACCCCCCGCTGAGGGTCACATTTCAGCTTAGCCTGATGACGGTAAACATGAAGAAATTTTACTAGAGCATAAATCTGCCTTACACAGACTTGGTTATGTCCTTTTTGGTCAAACATCTACACCAGATAACATGTACTCTACCGTTGCTACAGTAATATACTCAATAAGATAATCAGTTTTAACCTCTCTGTAGGAGTTTAATCAACACTTTTGTTCAAGTACATTTTTACACATGGGTGTAGCTGAAACAGAGTACCTATCATTCTGTCTTAAGAGTTAAATAAATTGGTATGATTGCAATTTTAAGCAAGTGGAGACGACATATCAAAGAAAAATCCACCAAGCTTTTGCAAACAATTATGTTAAGATGATACTAGCCTTAACCGTGAAGATGACAGATGCTTTTTAAGGATAAAATATCAGAGCAAAACAACATTGAGAAACACTTCAACAACTCAACGACCCCCATGCCTCCAAATCTAAGGGATTTACAGGCAGTCTTTAACATTACTAACCCAGTCAGTCCATTTAATTGGCAGCCTTGGGTTGTTCAAGCATGTGCTGAAGGGTAACTGCGCAAACAGGAGAAAACAGAGCAGACTGTTGTGAAAATCATAATAGCTTATCACTTGCCCTGCTTGCTGAGTGATTAGACCCATACGGATAGCCGGTGGGCTGCTTACTCACACTGCCTTCACTATACAGCTGATACCCTGCAATTAACTGGCAGAAATTAAATCTATCATCAGACCCTGGTCTGCTACAGGGTGTGTTGTAATTACAAGCAATTGTAAGGTTTATGGGAAGGGTCAGGTGTAGGCTATAAAAATGAATGAAAAATTAATGCAAGTCAATGCATAGTCCTGGTGAAGATAGTGTGTGTGTGTCCTCCACATAACACACCCTGAGAAGTGCTAAATCAACAAGATCCTGTTGGCATTTACATAAGAGCACCTTTTGATTCGCTGTGCAAACCTCCCATTTACAAAACACACTTAATAAAACACACAACTAGCACACTCGATTCTCATAAAGGAGGGTTTGTAAGGCACTGAAGCAAGGAGGAAAACTCAGTTAAAATCAGACTAGATTCTTCACATCGATCAATTTATAAATCAAATTCTGTTTAAAATAACTTCTACTAATTGTACCCTCTGTTGATCTATCACCTGGTGAAGAGGGCTCAAAACCCTTTAAACAATTGAGATTTTGTTGCCTCTGAGAGTATGAAATGTCAACACAATGGGGAGAAAGGAGTAATAGGGGGTGTATGAGGTTAAGAGATACCGACTAGACTTGTTACACAGCGAGAGATATGGTGGGAAAACACAAGGTCCCTTTGACATGATGGAACCAACACCAATATGTTTATTTTCCTCAAGTCGTCACAGAAAAGCTTCCAAAATGGCAACCAATCCATTACCTTAATCCATGCCAAACACCCAGCAGTCCACTAACTAACTAAATCTGGTGATGCTGTTGCATTTCTAGAGGCTCTAAGTGCCAATGTAGATAAATAGTCCCTGGAAAGAAGTATGATTCTAAGGAATAGCCTCCCAATTTAAAGCTTTCCGAACCTGGCATAAAATGTTTATAGTTACTCAATACATACATTCCAGAAATTTACTTGGTACCATTGAGTAATCAAGTTATGGTCAATGCATAAATCATACATGAATATATGTGGTAGGCATTTAGGTGAGGAGAGGCGCAAGTGTGTGTAATTATGCCTATCTGGTAGGGAGATGGATCAACTGACTGGGAAGATAGCTTCTGGGTTACCAACAACTCCGCTTTAATCCCCCTGAAGAAATCCATCAAGGTAAAGAAAAGGCCAGGGTCCCTGTAGGAGTTGAGTGTTTCTAAGTAAATCTGGCATAATTAAGAATAGATAGGGATTTACAGTTGACCTTAAAGAAGTTCTTGCAAATGTTTTATCAGTTATGCCTACTTTAGATTATTGTTGTGAAAAAAGTACAACCAGAGATTCTTGTTGCAAAGGAAAGCAAGCGACAGACCAAGACCGAGATTTTTGTGAGATGGAAGGAGGTCTGTACTGACCTCCTCAATCAAGTCACAATGTCCTCCACAGAGGACATCAACATGATATCAATCACTGAGGTACTCATCAAAAGTAGATGAAATATCATTCTTTGAGAGTTCCGCAAAGTCTTGAACTAGTCTAAATATAAAAGAAAACACTTATCTGGCATTACTTCTGAGAGATGGCTTTGAAATTGTGCCTAGCTGGACTTTCCCCCAGTAACAGAAGGCACACATGTAAAGAAGCAGTTGAAAACAATATATGCAATGTTTTCCTTTGTGGTAAAAAGCTATACATCGCTTTGGCTGGATAGAGTGAAGGTACTTACTGTTTGGTTGCCGCACAATAAGCATTTTTCATTCTTGCGTAGGCTCATACAGTACCACTCAACCGTGTAGGACAAAGCATGAAAGTGGCTGAGCGCCTCCAGATATACCTACATAATGCCACAAGTCAGGAACAATATTAACAAAACAAATTAATGTACAAAGTTAGGATCTGTACAATTTTTGTGGTATACCACAGGTGGACAATAGAAAAGCAGAATTTCATTGTATGCAAACAGGCAAGCATTTTCTTTTATTTTTTCTGGACAGTGCTGATAAAGCCGTCTTTTTATGTACTAAACTAAAGAGCTAGACATGAACCAAGAAACCAAATGGTGATAAGAAGCAGACATATTCAATGCTTTACGGGCCCCCATCGGTAATTTGATAGTCGGAAACAAAAAACCTAATACAATTCCGATCAGCAGCTGCAGCGTACATTAGTGCTGCCAAGTTGTGCTGACAGCAACATTGCAGTTAGGCAGTCTGCTGTTTATCACCGACTGCTGTCTCTCTGGCACACCGTGTGTTATTCAGGTTCTGAAATAAACAAATTATATAATAGTTAAAGTACAGCTTTAAGCCAGAAATGTTCATTCTGGTTTTTGTATCGTTAAAATAAATTAATTAGGATTTAACCATCATGTATTTAAGTGCAAATCAAAACCTCAAACCTCCTAAATATGTATAAATCCTTAGGGCTCACATACACTGTGTTTCTTCCTTTTAGTCGGGTTTTATTTTTGGGCCAGCCTGTCCGACAACCTGGAGGGTTTTATTTGATATTTACTTTTTCAGCACTACAGAGAGACCTCTGTAACTCATGCCTCTATTGTAGGACATCAGTTATTTAACATTTTATTGTTAAGAACGTTAAATATTAAATATCATCCACATTACATTTGTTCAAAAGGAAGGAAAAAAGAGTTTTGTTGATTTTTGTAGCTCTTACATAAAAATGATCCAGCCATATTCTATAGCTGCTTTCCTGGCAGGTCAGAAAAGTGGCTTTTTTAAACATTTGTCAGACTTGTTGTTGGTTGGACTTAAGGTCAAAGCCTTTCTTAAAGCACGTTTTATTTGGAAATGTTGGCCGTCATTTACAATGCATCCAGTGTGTTGTTTTAATAAAGCTATCCTCACTAATCGCTGCATACAATATGTCTTAAATGTTAATTTGCTTTCTTTTAAACCAGTAAACCTTTGAAATATGCTATTTATTTTTTGTTTATCCTAATTAAGGTGTTGCTATAGTAATATTTTTTTGTGTCCTTGGTTTCGTCTTAGTTTATTTATTTATTTATTTTTTCCTTCTACATTTAGATTTGGTTTTCCTCAACCACCCCCCCTTTTATTTAAAGAATTTGCTAAAACCTGTATTAACAGGTTAAACCTTTAAAACCTTGTGTATAAATGTCTTTTTGTGGCATCAGTTTTGCATTAAACTGCAACCACACAAAATAAGTTCGATAAATGTGATACACAAACAGAAATTATGCTTTGACATACAACAACATTGATTTATCTTGCGTAATACATAATTGAGGACTGCAGGACTTTAACATCTTTTAAATGTTAAAGTCAGACTTACTTTTCCAACCCAAAAATTCTATAAGTAGCCTTATTATCAAGATTTCCTGTGATTAATCACTGCAGTCTCTCTAATGTAAATATAAAGACTGGGATAATATTATAGAAGGAAGTGTGCAGCAAACGTTTTTAGCTGTATTAAAAACTACTCAACGTCACATGATTTGCCTGATGAGCAAACAGGGCTGATAAAATCTGTACAGTTGCTAATCATTAAACCAGACAATGCTAATCAGGCTGTAAATTGATTCTTGTTTCTGTGCTGACTCAAAGTTAGTTTCTTTAAGCAGGGCCACACAGAAACAGGAAACGCAAGGATGTAAATGTGTTGCTGTTCAGTTTCTCCCCCCCGTAATATTCAGTATTTTACCTGCTTATAAAGGATGATGAACCATCACATGGGATACATACATACCAACCACATTTAAGCTTAGAAGGTTCTCAATCAGCTGAGTAACATTACAGTACAGCATCAGCCTGAGAGATTCAATACACAGACAGAATGCTGAGTATACAGAGTCTATAAAGAACGCTGAGGTGGCTCGCTCCCCTTTAAAACACACTCTGAACCTGTTAACCTATTAAAGTAAAGCACACCAAAAAACAACAACTCCAGAATCATTCTGCTTCATCAAAAAATCACAATCTTAGTTTTTACAGTCAGGAATCACAGTATTTTTAAATAAAATCATTTTAAATATATTTCAAACTTGTTAGGGAAGTTAGGAAGACACACAAATTGTTTGTCATTACTGACAAAACACACCAATTAATAGTAGCTGAAAAAACAAAACTGCTGAAGGAGCGAATCTGTTCACTGTTGAGGCAGCATGGTCCTATAAAACCAGTGGGTCCTCCCCCAACAGGTATTTCTCCGTGAAACAGAAGCTTAACAGGCTGTCCTTTCTTTGAAATGTCATGATTTTGTATTCTACCAGTAACATTCTGCTGATACATTTGATTTGGTGTTAGCTTATGTCTTATTGTGCATCATTAATCAGCATGTTTCTCACTGCTGGTCTTTAGGCCGCTCTAACCAGCAGACTTCTGGGACTGTGCCAAAGAAATCAATTGTTTTTAGAAAGCTGGCAACATTACAGGGTCATCCAGTGAACACCACAGACCCAAGAATGGTCAATTATTAAATGGAAAGTAATTTTCCTTACATGGCCAATAACTTGAAAGCTATTATTTAATATTTGCAGGTATAACAAGTCATCAGTTTACTTATTTCAGTTGGTACCCCTCATAGTCCCTGGCCTTTGTGTGTCCATGTGACACTGGGGTTTAAAACTGGACTGTATAGCTACAGTACAGGTAGTTAAAATTGTTTCATGCAGCAGGCGTTAGAAAGAAGCCAGAAGGTTAAGAGACTTAAAAAAAATATCAGGACCAGAAAAATAAAAGAAGGGGATTTTCACAGCTTTATAAAAACATTTCTCTCCCAGTAGACGCAGGTTTTAATAATCCCAATCATTGACATTTTGACACATCTTCCCTTGTACAGCAAATATTAAAAACTAACTTAAAAACAACTAACTGCATATTTCACTATTTAAAACGCAAAATATACCTTAATATGCAATAATGCCTATTGCAAAAACCATCTTAGCATTTATGCAGAAGGGTAATATCTATGTTTGTCCTAAAAATCAATGGAACCGGAAGGAAGAAGCTCCCCGAGAGGGTCCGTCTGTGAACGCGAGGCCACAGACGGGCCAGATCAACCCCTTCCAGCAAGCCTCGTCTTCTCCTTCCTGCCACAATCACACACAATTCACGCAAATATCAACTTTCCACTCTCATTGATTCCGTTTGTGAGCAGTCTCTCATTGCACAATCACTCGTTCAACAGCTTCAGATCCCCGTCCTTCTTCTCGATAACCTCCTTCATAACCTCAGCTCTTGATGGTCACTCTCTGCCACAGGTCACCCATGTTACTCATCCCCTGGAATTCAGCATAACCGGTAACCACACTGAACATCTATCCTTTTTTGTTTGTTCCTCCTCACAACCCAACGTCACCCTTGATTTTGACTGGTTCCAAAGTCACAATCCCTCCATAAACTGGTCAGACTGCTCCATAACCTCTTGGTCAAATAATTGTCTCTCCTCCTGTCTTCAGGCTGCCGTTCCTCCTAGCCCGCCCCAGGAAGAGGTCTCCATCGATTCCCAGGACCTAAGCAACATCCCGGAAGATTACCTCGACCTCAAGCAGGATTTCAGCAAGAGCAAGGCTTGCTCGTTACCACCCCATCGACCATAAGACTGCGCCATAGATCTTCTGCCCGGAGCCCCTTTACCATCAAGCCGATTGTTTAACATCTCTTATAAGGAACGCGAATCGATGGAGACCTACATCAACGAGTCCCTCGCCGCTGGCTTCATTAGGTCCTCCTCGTCTCCCCTGGGTGCGGGTTTCTTCTTCGTTTCCAAGAAAGATGGTTCGCTCTGTCCTTGTATCGATTACAGGGGGTTAAACAACATTACCTTTAAGAACAAATACCCCCTGCCACCCATCACTGCCGCCTTCGAGTCCCTACATCAAGCCACCGTCTTTTCTAAGTTGGATCTCCGCAACGCTTACCACCTCTTTCGTATACCCCAGGGAGATGAGTGGAAGACGGCCTTTAAGACTCCCATTGGTCACTTCGAGTACCTTGTCATGCCATTCGGCCTCTGCAATGCCCCCTCCGTTTTCCAGTCCCTAATCAATTACGTTCTCCGTGATTTTCTAAATATTTTCATTTTCGTTTATGTTGGTGATATTCTTAATTTTTCTCCTTCAATGCCTCCTCCAGAACCGTCTCCTTGTCAAGTCTGAAAAGTGTGAGTTCCACAAATCCTCCATAGCCTTCCT
The DNA here is from genome assembly GCA_032876305.1 of Orestias chungarensis. Classification (NCBI taxonomy): domain Eukaryota; kingdom Metazoa; phylum Chordata; class Actinopteri; order Cyprinodontiformes; family Cyprinodontidae; genus Orestias; species Orestias chungarensis. The sequence goes on along the minus strand of JAVLVB010000868.1, from coordinate 1,300,522 downwards.
TGGTTACATTTTCGAGGCCGGGCAGATTCGAGCTGATCCCACCAAAGCCTCGCTGTCACCGATTGGCCCACACCAGACGGCAGTTACAACGATTCCTAGGTTTTCCAAATTTCTATAGACGTTTTATTAATGATTACAGCCTAACCGCACCACTCACCGCACTAACTTCCACCAAACAAACCTTCACCTGGACTCCCGAAGCCAACCAATCATTCCTTAAGCTCAAGACCCTGTTGGCCCAAGCACCTGTCCTTGTCCAACCTGACCCCACACGTCAATTCATCCTGGAGGTCGACGCCTCTGATCTGGGTGTTGGAGCTGTCCTCTCCCAAAGGTCAGAGGAGGACTGCAAGCTCCATCCATGCGCCTTTTTCTCCCGTCGTCTCTCTCCCGCCGAACGCAATTACGACGTGGGGGGCCGTGAGTTGTTGGCCATAAAGTTGGACCTTGAGGAGTGGCGACATTGGCTGGAGGGTGTTAACCATCCTGTGCTGGTCTGGACCGATCACCGTAACCTCGAATATATCAAGTCCGCCAAACGTCTTAACCCCCGACAATCTCGCTGGTCTCTGTTTTTCTCCCGTTTTAACCTCTCAATCTCTTACAGACCCGGATCCAATAACATCAAACCTGACGCCCTCTCCAGACAATTCTCCCCTGACAAACCCGCCTCGGAACCAGACTCCATCATTCCTCCCGACTGTGTGGTTGGTTCGGTAACCTGGGAGATCGAGAGCATCGTCCAGAACGCCCTCCGCCAAGAACCCGATCCACGAACTTTACCATAAAGAACCACGTATGGCCCGCTCCTCAGTCCGTTCACGTGTTCTCCAGTGGTTTCACAACTCTCGCCTGTTTTGTCACCCCGGTTCCAGTCGGACCATTGCACAGATCTCTCGCCGTTTCTGGTGGCCCAGTCTCCATAAAGATGTTCTCGAGTTTGTTCAAGCCTGTCCCACCTGCTTCTGCAATAAGTCCGGCAATAAGCCACCTTCTGGTCTGCTCCAACCCCTCGAGATCCCTCATCGGCCCTAGTCCCACATCACTATCGACTTCATTACCGGCTTACCACCGACACAGGGTATGACGACCATCTTTACCATCATCGACAGATTCTCAAAAGCCTGCCACATTGTTTCTCTCCGTAAACTGCCCTCTGCTTTCCAGACAGCCCGTCTCCTGGTTAAGCACGTGTTTGACCTCCACGGCATTCTGGTAAACATCCTGTCTGACCGTGGCCCCCAGTTTGTTTCCCAGGTTTGGAAACACTTCTGTGCAGCACTTGGGGCAAAGACTAGTCTGACCTCAGGCTACCATCCACAGACAAACGGTCAGACAGAACAGCTTAACCAGGAGGTTGAGGCTGCTCTACGTTTCCTCACGACCACCAACCAGACCGACTGGAACCAACACCTCCCATGGGTTGAATATGCACACAACTACCATGTCTCTGCTGCTACTGGTCCCCCTTCGAGATCTCCCTGGGTTATCGACCACCACTGTTCCCTGCTGATGAGAGGGATATCTCGGTCAGCTCCATCCACCACCACCTTCGCCGAGCCCGCAAGATCTGGAGAGACACCGTTTCTGCTCTCCAGCGAACCGCAGAGACCAACAAGAGGTATGCTGACCGGAGGCGCATTCCAGCTCCCACCTATGTCCCCGGTCAGCCAGTCTGGTTATCGGCCCAAGATATCCCCCTCAAGTATTTCCAGAAAGCTCTCCTCGCGTTTCATCGGCCCTTACCACATTGAGTCCGTCATCAGTCCTTCCACAGTCCGTCTTCGTTTCCCAGCCAGCCTCAGAGTTCATCCCACCTTCCATGTGTCCCAAATAAAGCCCGTCCTGACCAGTACATTTTGCTTCCATCCTCAAGACACATCCACATTCCTCAATAAACTTTGTTATTATTATCACTCCTGAGAGTCCTCTGTTTATGTGGGTCAGATACCTGAAAGGCATGAAATATCTGTGGAAAAATAAAAAAAATCCAAAGTAACTATATGTGTAATGGCGTAAGTACTCGGTATCGGTGAGTACTCAAATGCAAGTACTCCTAAACTACTCATTTTGGGAAAAAGTGGTCGCTGGATCCCTAAACAAAATGTTTTTAGGCCTTTTTTAGTCTCAGTTGCTTCATACATTTTATATCAGCTTTTTGTCTTTGGCCAGGAAACATCACTGAGGTGTAGTTGTAATGAACTGGCTTTAAGATACGCTCTTCTCTGTGGGTGATGATGGAGCAATTTTTGTTGACCTGTCTCCTGTTCCTGGTAACTTAATGATAAGGGCTTTAAACCTGGCCACGCTAATAAACTTCAAAAAATGTTCAAACATCATTTGTTTGAAGAAGTAACAAAACAAAATGTAGAATATTCTCTGTGTAAGCTGTGTGTGCGATAAAACACAGAGACAAAAAAAAAAAGAGACAAAGAGGCAATTAAGAAACATACAATACAGTAAGGTAGAGATTTACAGATAATTAGCAAAAGTAAATGAGGTGGATTAGCAGCGCTTTCTAAGACTCGACATGATGATCTGGAACATTGTCTCTGCTTCCTAGATTTGAAGCTGTTATCCTCCAATAAACAGCAACAGTTTTCAATCAAAGGCGTCTTTAGAACGGTTTTACTGACTGCTACAAAATATCATTCCTGCCCACAGCATCTCCATTTGCAATGATGTACTGAGACACTTGTATATGAGTTACAACAACAGTTGATTATCCTTTTGGAAAAATAAAGTCTTTGTGAATTTAAAACCCTTCACAAATTCTCAAAAGATTTGTTTGAGGGTATAACCAGTTCACTGTCAAAATCGTCTCATCGAACAATTACTTTCTCCCACTGCATCACTTAGATGTAAGCTAATAACACAAGACATCCAACAAATTTATGTATTATCCTAAAATCTAATCAAGTTTATTGTTCTAATAAGAAGAAGTAGCTGAACAATTATGCTGGCGCTGGACGGTATTTGTAGAAGTATGATTACGAAATCTTTCCAAACCCAAAAAACCAGATGCAAAAACACTGAGTGCTGTCAGGAGTCTAGCCTGGAGCCATGACTCCCCATGGAGTCATGGCTCCATGGGGAGCCTGCCTTTAGCTGGAAAGCGGTTTTGAAAGTTTTCTATTCTTTTCAAAGAAGCTTGTGTTTATCTCAGCATTAAAAAAAACATTTTACTGTCTGCCTCACAGCATGCTTTGAATGTCTCCTTAGACCTGAACTTGCGCAATGGTATGCCCGATTGTAAGAGATAAATAGTACTAACACACACAAATAATATTTAAAATATTTCATTCTCTGTATGTAAACAGCGTCTTTGTAAAAAAATTAATGTTTCACATTTGCCTCACATCTAATGAGGCAATGGACAGGTTAAATTTAATTTAATGTCAGTCTGTAGATGTGGGGCTCTAGTAGAGCTCTCTAATGCTGACTCAGGCTAAGGAGTCTGCCTAAATAAAATGCAGGAAGGATCTTCTCGTTTACTATATTGCTGATTTAATCCAACTGATTGCTTAATACATAAATGCAAGTTTTAAACATAAGCATTCATTGCTTTTCCCTTAAAATGTGGCTTAAACTTTACATAAATAAATGCAAAAACTACTTTAAAGTTTTTGGGGGGGACGTTTTTCGGACAATGCGAAACTTTAGTGTAACTATAAGAAACGAGGTATAAAATATACAATCTTCCAAAATCAATGTTTTTGTCTCAAATATGTTTAAAGCATCGTTAAAACTGGAGAGAGCAGCAGAAAAAAAATCCAAGCTAAGGTATCAGCAAGCATATGTAAGGCTGCTCTGGGAGCAATGACGTACCGGCTCTGAAGTGACAGACGGAAAGCATATGCGCATACCTCCAAGGGTCTGACCTCATTACAATTTAGCTGTACCTGTAGAAAAAAGGACGCCAGTGAAATTTTATATCCATGCATCCAGACACTAAAGAGCCCATAAACACTGTCTCATCTAAAGGAGTACCCTTGGCTCTACGCACAGTTACTATTGCACATAAAAAAAAAGGGAAATTCATAACGGCACTCTGCTGGTAGCATGTTCACTGTGAGCAGTTATAGCGGCACAAACTTGCTTTTAAATACATGAGGACATTTCCATGAACATGGTAGACTTTATAGAAAACATTTTAGAAACATTTTTAGAAAAGACGTTTTAAGGTCATTTTTTTGTTTGTTTGTATTTGTAAAAACTACACCATAATGTCCTGTGTAGAGCAAGGAAATGGAAAATATTCACATTAATCTATTACTCTCTTTATATAGTGAGTAATAGAGCTCTACATTGCTTATGTAATATGCCTATAAAATATTTAGCCAGCAGGACAGAGTCTCAAGGCAATAAAACCTTACACTGTATACGAACGATACAGTTTAAAAAAATGCAAAAATGTCACTTAAGGTAGGTCAAGAAACTTCCCCAGCGTTACATGCTGGTTGTGGTCAGGGATGGCGATGGTGCATGGCAGCATAGATTCTGTCAGAATGCCCCCAGGGCAGCAGTGACTACAATCCACTGTCCTGCCATGATCAATATGTGAACGTGTCCATGAATGGGTGAATGACTGAATGTGGTGTAAAAGTGATTTGGAGTCTTCAGACCTGAAAATGTCCCATGAAATGTCCAAGCTATTCACCATTGCATTACTTCCATTTTGCACTCCCATGAGGCCCATTTGTCAGAACAAAAGCTTCATATGAAACTAACAAACCTTTATGCAGGTATCATACATACTTTTCCACCGGCCCACGTTTCTGCACTAGAGTTTTTTTTTGATTGGTCTGATGTTATCTAATGTTGTGTTTTCATTAGCTCTAAGCTATAAAAGTAATACTAATAATAGTAAAAATGAAAGCTTCAAAACATTAGAATCTGAAAACTAATCTGTATCATGTGAAATGTTGTATCCACGTATCATCGAGTCAAGTCTATTAGTTTGGTTAGTCACATCATCCTTTGCCTTTGATAAACATCATAGGCAAAGGACCATCACATATAGGATACCTGATGATCTGGCAAAGCTCTAAGGTTTAGGAAAACAGTGACTGCCAACTAACTTGTCTCTGTTCTCCTTCCCTGGAATGCTGCCACCCCTTTATTTATTAATATTTTTGCTCGCACATTTAGACACCTATAAATCATCCTCTCAGAGCAAACGACAGCCCACTGTTTTCTCCACTTCATCTTAGAGAAACATTTATAATTAAGCACAGCTTATGTTGATGTAATATATGTTTGAGCCCTCCTATGCATGTGGTGTCTCTGTTTACAGTGGCCTCTGCGCCGGGTCATGACACTATTATTGTTTCTATTCTGCTTCATTTTTGGCAAACAAACAGAGTAGTTACAAATCAATATAACAGCAGCAGACAGCCAGGTTGACAAAACGTGACATTGGAGTTTCAACTGATTGTTGACACCTTTGCTTATATGTCAAACAAGACAAAAAAAAAAAGCAAGAACTCAGACAATATCATCGCACACACAGTTCCAAAAACCAACTGGTGCCTTTTCAAGCATAAGCTTGGGACAAGCTGCCGTGGATTCTGGGGACAGCATCCAGTTACACATTAAGTTACGCTGAATTTAATACAGCTTAATGAGAGCGTTCAGCCTCCAACACAAGATCACAGAACCACACCTGTGAGGTTTGATTAGCCTCTTGTTGAAACCAAATTCCCCTATGAAGCCAAGCAGCCTCTTGAGTTTCCTTACAGATAAACATCCCCGAACATTTCCCGAAGAAACCTTCAGTTTTGTCTTTTGTCTTGTTTCTTAACAAATCATGGTGATCTAACGATGTACTTCAAGAAACCATAAAGATTTAGGAGAAAATTTGTGATAAATGTTCAGTAATTAAACTATATACTTTCCTTTCTGTTACTTTATCCCAGGGTATGTAACCACAATGTTTATTGCATGTTTGCGTTTTCTTTCTGAAATTCTCCCTAAATCTGTTGTAAGGTGTTAGGATCCACAAACTTACTTCAGCTTTTTAGTTTTTGTAAGAAAAAGTTGTTTCATTTTCAACTATATATTAAGGATTTTTACACAGTCAGGGTCTGTGAAGGCTACTGTGAATAGACACGACAGTGATGTGTTTTTTAAACTAAAAAACCCCACGATCATTCGATCAAAATTTGAAAAGCTGAAAAAATGGTCTCTGTAAATGTTTTGCCTTTGGACAAAAACAGTGTCATTCTGTATAAAAAGAAAGTAATGGAAGATGCACCTTTCCAGCTCTAGCAAGGAAACACAGCTCTACCAATATTACAATCAAACTGTAGCTTAGACTGTATTACATATCTCTGAAAACTAACTTTTGGAGGAAACCAGGGTTTTCTTTAAAAAAAAAAAAAAAAGGCAGATCACATCAACCTCTATAGATCCAAAGAAATTGGGGTAAAACAATATTTGAAAACATGTACAAAAAAACATAAAGTTACCATTAATTATATCTAAACTTTCCATTAACTAGTTAACAACAAGTTATGCATTTACTAAAGCCTACTGACATGTTTACTGACAAAAACCTAAAGATATCCAAGTGCTAGTAAATATCAAATTGGAACTGGGAAACTTCCCAGTATCTGATTTGATTAGACGTCAGCAGGTCAAGTGTTCAAACATGTTTTTTTTGGTTGTTTTATTGATTAAATGCATTAAAACTAAAAAGTCTCTACATTTTCATTTTGAAAAAAATCTACCAACTAAATGTACTTTATAGCAATTTTTGATTTTAATAGATTGATTTTGACCAGATGCATTGATGGAAAACTCTAAAAAAATATTTTTTTTATGTATATAATATTTAAAGTCAGTGTGTTTGAAAATATTTTGTACAACTTTCATATACTGAAAGATACCATTAAGATGCTGCGGTGTCTTACTAACATATTGCTCCCCTGGCCATCCCATATTTATAGCAGAAAAATGTAACTCTTGTGCTTTACAAGTCACAATTCAAACCTCTGGAACACAGCCTTGGCTGAGTTTGGATATCTAGGAAAATGGATAGCAAGCATCCAATAAATCACTCCCACTCAGAATAAATTGTCGTGGTGCGTATCAAATTGCTTTTTTCTCTTCGAAGTGCACAAAGACCAACTTCTGCCATAGCTGCACAGCTCCTTATCCTCTGGAGAAGTTGTGAAAGCATACCCAGAGAAGTATACACAGCAACAAAAGCAGCCCTTTTTTCTGACACAGATAGTAATCTCTGGCTACAGCAGTGCATGTAAAGCAACATCTGATCAACACCAGCTCGCAGAGCAGCCAACTATGCAGAGGGAAACAAAAACAGCCAAGTACAGAGGCAAACCTTATCTGGAACTTTAAATGCTCTCAGGTTCATTTTAAAGGCAAAGATAAAAGCACAGCAGACTAAAAGTCAATGACTCACCTCCAGAGCCTCAAGGGTGACAAAGCCTGTGATGGAGAAGCCATTGATGATGTCCTCCTCGGCAGAAGTCGACTCCTTTCGCTTTCTCCTCGGCGGTCTAGGTCGGGACGACGAGGGCTCCCGCCCAGCCTCCCGCTCCGAGTCGGAGGAGAGGCGAAGCACTGAGCCTTTAATGGGGTTGCTCCTTATCCCGTTCGACTTCTTCTCACGATCCCTCTCCGACCTCGACTTCCTTTTCTTCCGTTGGCTGTCAGATCGAGGCCCGTCTACGTCCTTCATGGTGAACGTCCAAACAAACCCACCTCCGGGAACGGCTTTCACCTGGAATGAGGACAATCTCCACAGTATCCAAGGAACAGTTGTCAGCCACTTAGATCCAAGGTTATTGGGTAATATCCAAGAAATAACTTCTTTGAGATGAAATTCCAAAGTGCACCAAGTCAATCAATCAAGCTAGGTTCCACCTGAAGATCCCAAAAGGTAGTCCATCAAATCCATCATGTTGTTGCCAATCTCCCGAATCCATTTGTGTATGATTGTGTGTGTGGGGTGGAAAACTCGTCAAGTTAAAGCAAATTCGTTGTACTTATCCCTCCACGGTGAGGTGAACAGGTGCTGCCACATTTTTGTCCTTCAGCTGACACCTCCGGGCCAGGGACGGCAACTTCAAACCTGCAAAGGCCAAGACAGATAAACGTGAGAGAGAGTGTGCGTCTGCAGAGGTCAACAATGCATTCCTTTAGCAGGTCACTGTTGCGCTTCATGCTATGATTAAAGCTGTGGCTGCTATGCATGACACAGTGTGTTATGAGGAAACCTGGTGAGTAAACTCAAGTTTCTTCCACTACTAGGTCTCTGATCTCAGAATAGAGATCGTAACGGTCTATAGCTTTCACCAGACTGGACAAAAAACTTTGCTTACAAACATACAAAGGTAGGATTTCCACTAAAACACATCCATATCCTGCACACAAAGGCTTGCAACGGTCAAATCACAAAGCAAAGGGATTGGTGCATCGTAATCAGAGATTAATCACAAGAATAGGCGTCTGGCAATCAGAAAGTTGGGAATTTGAGTCGAGCTTTCCTTTTGAAAGGCGCTTAAACCAAAGCTGCCAACAGATCGATAGTTGGAGAATGACTGTAAAGGTTCTTGCTTTTTTTTACTCTAATAGGTGGTACTTATAAATAATGTCTTTGACAGCTTCAATTTAAACCAGCAATAGATTGTGCATGAATAGTTTCTAGTATACCTGTACTAATAATAATATAATAAATAATAATAATGAAATAAACTATCATAGGCTTAAAGGTATTTAGGTGTCATAATCAGTAGGTGTTTAGAGTTTAGTGTCATCTATTTTCTGTTTTGAATTTCTATTTATTGACTTTGAACTTGTCGTTAGTCCAATGTTTGCTCTAGTTCTTGGTTTAACATTATTTAATTATAAGATTGGGTTCGTTAGATTAGATATTATTTATGTTTCCCTGTGTCTGAGCTTTGTTTATATTTCCCCCTTCCGTAGTCTACCAGTTTCCTTCCCTTCCTAGCTGTTACACATCTCCTAATTTCCCTCTGTTCTGATCTTAAGTCTTCTTGCTAGCCTCTGAGGGGCATCCATTGCCACTGACCTCAAGTAACCTCTGGTTACTCCGCCATCCTAATGAAATATGCCAAATAAATGCATTCTCAAAGTCTTGGTGCTGACCCTTCCTGACACCAAGCATCTGTGCTGTAGTTTTCAACACTAGTCCGAGTTGCCGTCCATTACATCTACATACCTTCTCTGTTGCCAAAACCAATTCTTTGGACATCTTCAATACCAATAAGAGTCATCATGTGTTCTTCTAGGCTATCAGTCTGACCTCTATGGCTTCTCTGGTCAACCTCATGTTTTATTGTTTTCCTCTCTTTCCCAGGTCCCCTTCAGCAGCCTGGATTTGTTTGTTTGTTCTGATTCTTGCCTCCGCCATGTTTCACTTCCCTACATCTTTCCTCTGCCTGCTTTCCTCCCCAGCTGCCTCCACTTTCCTGATTTCTCCCACTGGTTTCTATAGTGATCTCTTCTATCCCTCCATGCATTTTAGCTTTTGGTTTTTAATGTTCTTTGCTATTTTCTCCATCTAAGTTATGTCACATTGACGCTTCGGTTTTCTCTGCCAATACCTTTGTAGGTTTTCTGATTTATCATCAAAACATGTAACCTATGTACTATTTATCCATAGCTCGTGCCTCCATACTGTGACACACTACAGCTTTTAGTATTTTTTGGGAATAGCATACTTACACAAGCTAAACAGACTAAATAAATCGGCCAATATTGTGATCATTTTACTTGGCATCTCAAAGTTCAAGCTTCCTATCATTTTTGATCTTTTTACAAAGGTTCC
>JAVLVB010000868.1:1258205-1285705 GCA_032876305.1 Orestias chungarensis | reverse complement strand
AAGGTTTTAAGAACTGATCTCTTATTTCTCTTAATACACTAAGACTTGTAGGCTTTAAGACGTATAAGACATTAAATTAGGTACCATTATCGAATGAGAAAACACGAAACACTGATGAACCTTCCCAGGAGTTGATGAGCTTTCACTTGAAGAGCACATCTGAAACTCCTTCAGTGATTCAAAGAAGAATTAAGATTAATAGAAGAATAGATTAAGGGGCCAATTACATTTAACATATGTGCAGGTTGGTATCGTTTTTGCCACGTTGTTAAATAAAATCGTTGCTTAAAACTGCTTCGTTCAGATTATCAAAATAGAATAAGCATTAGAAATCTGCACATGGTGGAATGCTTTTCAAAACTTGGAAACTATTCATATGAAATTAGAAGGGATATGTAAATTCAAAGCTATTTCTACCATCATTATACCAGAGAAAGGAAAAAAGAACTGAAGAACAACAGAACGTGTTTCTTGAATAAACCAGACGGTGTCAAACACGACTAATCTGCATGTATTACCCTCATAGGATAAATAATACATTTCTCCCGTTGCTCTGCTTATTTATCTTTAATTGCCAATTCAGAACGTAACACTTCATTCCCTTTTTTTCCCCCTCTTCAGAGAACAGATGACAGTAATTAGAGAATCCGATTTGCTAAATAAAAACATCCTCACCTGCTTGTGTCTGTCTAGCTTCTGCCTTTATCTTATTTGGGTCTCTTCATCCTTATTATCTCTGCTTGTCAGGAGGAAGACTGGAGTGGCAGGTAATGGCACGGCACTGCAGGGCATTATGCCTGTTGAATTGCTGGGTATCTCTTTAAAGAACAGTATTTTGTAGGTATTCTAAAACTCTAACATCCTCCCACATGTCCGCTTATGACCCTTTAATAGTCCTTAATAATTACAGTGTATGTGGAGAACAATAACGCTTGAATGTGCAGAGTTACCAGAGATGAAGCTTTGTTCTTTCCTGTTATGTTCAAGTGGCAAATACGATTAGATGATGCAATTCATCAAAGGTATAGTGGGACGTTATTGTCTCTAACGCGCCGCATGTGGGAGGTTTAATATTCATCACTAATGACTTCTCCCTGAAGGCCTTACAAGTGCTTAATGCCCTTAACGTGCCAGTAATACATGAGAAGCGCGTGACATGTTCGCCACTAAATGACGACACGTGAACTGCTGTTCCAAAGCTGACCTGAATTATGAGTAATGTCAATGCGTCTCCACCGTCAGACGCGGGGGGGGAAACGAAACACAAAAAGCAGCGGCGCACGGACAAAAAAGTTCAATTCGATTGATTTATTAGAGGCTAGAAGATCGGTTTGAGTGAGGCTTGTAGCTGTAATGATGACAGCAGGGCCTAAAAAAGCTCTTTGGTCATAATATATGAGGACCGTCAAAATCCTCTTAGCTCGTGGTTCCTCTGCTGGCTTATACAATCAATCACTGTTGACTGTTTAGGATTTCGACCATCTGAGACCTACATTTCCCACTACAGGAATGAGGTAAAGGGGTGTCCTTTTTTTTTTGCATCCCTTAAAACAAAAGTTGGCTCACACAGCAGTTACTCTAGCAAAGCATTTAAGAAATAAGATGGATTGTAATGAATCTGTGCCATTATAGGGGACAGGGCCAAATTAAAACGAGATGGTCTGTATTCATGAAAAAGAGCCTCCGTGGTTATGTCTGGTCAAGGTTTTCACTAGACCATAATAATATCTACCATATTTTATACACTGAACCCGTGGTTGCCAGTTTGTGCAACAAAAGCCACATGAATGTCAGTTTTTGTGATACCTCTGACTCTGGTAGCCATTTAAGCTATTTCACACTCGCCACCACAGTCGTCACATTTCACATTGGGAAAGTGAGTGATCGATTGGTCTGTTATCCTTCGATTGGTGGTTGGGTAAACAGTCCAGGTCAGCGACAGGGCGGACAGAACAGATCCAAAAATCGCGAGGTAGAAATCCAGAGACATAAAGGAGGGGTCAAAAGGCAGAACACAAGATACAATGAGATCAATTGGGAAACAAACAAAGACGATAGTCAAGAAGCAGAAAACGTATGAGGAACATGAACAGGAGTTACCTGAGCGGTTGAAGGCTGTGACAGAGGTTGTTGACAAAGATTTATGTTAAGGGGGAAAGATTCTTTTGAGCTTAAGTAAACATTTCATTTTTCAACTATAACTTAGGGATTACTTTACAGTGATGACCTATTTGTTCATTTCCAACACATTTTTCCTCATACATCCATTTTCTGTTTCTAGCTGCTGCAAAAATCCACAATTTATGCAGTTTCTTTTTAAAGAATGCGACCTGTTTTAGACAAAAACTTAAGGCTCAGGCTTAAGTATGTGTAGTTTGCACATCCCCTGCCAAAGAATTGTTTGATGCTTACAAGTTAAAATAGAGCGCAAGCTTTGACTCATTCTGGATGAAATCTAAATCCTTTAGCTTTTTTTTTTACAGGAGGTTATGATATGTGTTATCCTTAAGGCCATTCTGTGCTAGCTCACCCATTTAAAATAGCAGAGATGACCTTTCAGTGCACATTTCAACTCCAAAATGTCATCATGGACCTTTATTGCCATCGTTTCAGGAGATGAATATATGCATTTTTGTCCGTCATTTCTTCCACCTGAATATCAGTGGTCTTCTCTTTTTTCATCTGCTCCTGCACAGCAATTTTTTATTTGACATCTGTGCCGATAAAAGAGCATCCAAATATAGCCTCACGGAGAGACAGAAAAGGGGGGTGGAACCAGAAAATATCAAACCTTACACGGTTCTGTGTTTGCCTTGATCAATCCGAAACCAAAGTGAAATCTGAGAGTGTATTCCTACAATGACAATGTGATTATTAAACCAAGGGTGTTGTAAACAAACAGGAATAAAGCTTTGACTGCTGCCAGTGAGGCGCATGTTTCCTGTTCAAGCCCAAAAAAAAAAATCAGTCTTAAAGTATTCATGGGCGATTTAGCATCTAATTCAACTCCTTGCACTTAAAGAGGAAGAACCAGAGCTGTGTTACTCAGGGTAAAATAACTGAGGCCAGATTGAAACATGTGTTCTCAATTCCAGTGAAATGAAGTCAGGGAGAGGTTCTGAGGGATTGTGAGCTTGGGAATTTAGTATATCTCCAATGTCAGATTCATAAATAATGATGACTTAAAAATTGAACCAGGAACTTTACTCTTCTACAGCAGACGTGTGCTAAATATTTTTTGGATCTATTTTTTAGTGTAAGGACAAAAACCCGTGTTTTCTTCCCTCTGTCAGCAGATGCCAATTTAACTGGTGATTTACCTTAGCTCAGTTGTCAGCTGATCATTATTCTATTTTCCATCAACTGCACAAAAACATTAGAGCAACTTTGGATGTGGGAAAGTTAAAAATGACCAGTCATCTAAAAACACGTGGCTGACTCCTCAACATTGCTTTGAGATGGCCGGTATGCTGCGGTATGCAGTACCAGCACTTTAACTCCCCTCAGTGTATCGGGACTGTTTCAGATGTTACCTCAGTCTGCGTTTTCCCATCGATATGTGTTCCCTCTAAATCGCTACATCGCCCCAGGCACCGAAAAATGTGGATGCTCATTGCAAGCTCGCTCCTGGCGAGGTAATTTTTGATATCTTAGAAAAAAAAACTTTGAGGCTTGAAGTTAATAAAAGTTTTTAAAGTTTGATTTAGAACTGGCTTTTAGTTCTTTGTACCAGCACTTTAGATTTCAGGATAATATTTCACCAATGAGGTTGTGACCTCAAGCTTAACTACAGTAAGGTTACATTAGGGAACACTAATCCACTTGTGAATGGTCCGCTAAAACAAAAACCAACATTTTGGAGTAGCTTATTCATCTTGAAGTTGAGCTAATTGGATGTTTTGTGTAAAAATCCTTTGATATGGCTCAATTGTAATAACTCTGGAAAGAAGAATGCTTAATGGCAGATGTTGTGTCCAAGGGTGCCACAACCAGGTATTTGCTTCAGGGCGCAGGTACTTCATCACATAAGACTGGGTTGGCTTTGATAGCTAGAGGGATTGCTCTAAAGTCATAAAATTGTTTACTGTCCTGGAGGACAGAATGCTCTAAGTCAATGACTTCACGCAATCTGCTGACTATGCTAGGATAGAAAACCTTTCAAACCAATGTGAATAAGAATCTGACCTGCGCTGTTCGATAACTAGGATCAATTGGAATGTGTGTTGGATTGGATTAAAGTGACTTCTCTTGTAATATATCCGGGGATCACATTTAGTGAATTGGTTTAGTGAACTTTTTCGTTGACATGTGGTTGATGTTCTGAAACACGCAATCATGAAACTTTGGAGGAGGGCAAACACTTTTTATGAGATGAAAGGTCCACCAACAATCATTGTTGGTTTTAATGCAGTTTAACAGGCAAATTTTAGATTCATGTAGCACTTTTGTCATCTGGGAAATTTTTTTGTTTTTGGTGAGAAATGTAGAGAGGAAGTGGGATTGTGTATAAAAGCATCTATCTATAGCAGGAGAATATGATGTCTTTGAATTACTCTGCTCACCCCCACCCTCTCCTATAAAGAGTAGGTTACAAAGTGGCATTCACTTTTTCCCCTTACAGGCAACCTTTTCCTTTTTCCCACTGCAGCATTTTAAAAGCAATGCACATTATCATTGAAATAGAATTGGTAAACCTGCAACTGAAGTGGATTGTAAGAGACACAAAAAGGTTTGTTTTTCTTAGCTTCTTTTTTTACTCCAGGAAATGAAAATGTCCTGCAGGCAGCGAAAGAGAGGAGCACGATGGTGAAATGACTGTGGTGAATGCACCACAGCTCCATTTAATTCCTTTTTCTCTCCTACTGTAATAAGTTGCCGCCTTGCATTGCTGGAGAAGAGTCGTTTCACAGTCATTAATTTAGTGGCCCACCTTGTGAAGCAGCCCATTATGGAGGGAGCTGCCGTAATCAGAACAGAACCACAGGGCTGACTGGTGGTTTTACTGCGCGTTTCATTACATGCCCATAAACAACCTGTAATAGAAATATGGAAACAGTTTACTGAGATTACAAAAATAAAAAATAAAAGAACGTTGGACTGTGCAATAATTGTGGATCAGATGATATCGCACAGCTGCGGGTTTTTTTTCCATACTTGGAAAGAATAACTACGTGAGATCTGGAGATTAAAAGGATTAGGAGGAGATTCTTTTTCTGGAGAGCTCTCACTGCAAAAGAAGTACTAAAGGGTTTTGTTTGCACTCCTGTTGATAGAGTCTGCAATTCTAAAAACACATCAAATGTAGGAAAGATTGATATTAAATCATGTTTATTAATGGACAAAAGTCTTGACTGATAAGTGTGACGGAGCACAGCCTACATTAGCTTGTAATTATACTAATTTGATTTTGAATTCAATCTGTTTTCGTGAGCGGCTCAATGAGTGACTTCGAGACAAGCAGGAAGTGTTCTGCTAAACAACAAAACCAGAAAACGAAGATCTAAATTGCATAGAAAACAGCACTGGGAGGAGACAGAAAAGTAAGAAGGAAAATTGAAAAGAATACATTACAACACTGGAAGCCCTGATATAAACAGTCATATTCAATAAATGGGATTATTGACAAAGACAATTTATGCCCATAATTTAGTTCACTAAGAGAGCCATATTGTATAGATTAAATACAAATAGACATATTTTTGCACTTTATTTCTATTAATTATAATGCCTAGAAATTATCATTTTAATTTAAGTAGGAATGTTTTTCTCTTACATGGGTTGTGTACGTCTCTCACTGACCGCTGAGACAGTAATCTAGCTGCTCAATAATCATTCTCTATTGCCTTTACAAAGAACTAACTTTAGTGGTTTTCCAACCACAGAAATCAAAAGGAATCAACAAGAAATCAAAAAGAAATCAAAGTCCAAAAGGAGAAACGTACTAGAAAACCTTTTTTCCTCAGCCTGTATATGGCACCTCAACTGTTTATTCTGAAGGTTGAGAAGCCTCCAGGTCACGCTGCAAGGGAGCCTGGCTTCTTTGACCTTGCTGTCCGTCTGACTAAACTGGTATACGCTTCACAGATTTTGTGTTCACTGTCTTGCTACTCAATATACCGACTCAAAGCATCTGCACCAGACTCCCCGCATGAGGTAAAATGGCTGATGATGCAGGTGCACACTCTCTCTCTCGTCTCACTTCACTGGTTTATCTGCCTGGAAGAGGTTTTTTCAGGACATTTCTTTGAGTTCAAGAAAAATATGTATGCCAGGGAAATGCATTAAGTAATACAAGAAACGTTATTGATATTTTGTTTCCCATCTTGATAAATAAAGCAGAAGTTCTGACAGGGATTATGTTCTGTAGTTACAAGGGAAAGTAAAAAAAAAAAATCTCTTTTTAGTAGATTTTTCAAGATATTTAGCCGACGGAATCCACTGGCACTTGTTCATTATTCATGCTGAGATATGAGAGACATAAAACACTTGCAGAACCAGTCAGAAGTTTACATAAATGTATTATTAGGATGAATGTTATATTACTTTTGGGTTTTAAATTATGTATTTAAAACATTATTCTGTTTTTGAAGGTGGAAGGATCATTAAACATAAAGCTTCAATAGGCACTTGGTAGCACTGTTTCCTTGGAAGCAAGAAGGTTCTGGGTTTGAATCCTTGCCTGATGTCTTTCTAAAATCATGACATTAGGTTAATTGATATTTGTGTTTGCTTTCTTGTGGGGACCAATTGCGGCAAACAAACATTAGGCCCTGAGAAAGTTATAGTGTAACCATTCTTGTAGCTGGATATTTCATCTGTTTTCTGACCAGAATTGGTGGAGCTAATTTATTTGTTCCCTGGTACTAATCAGCTTTCAGCAAATTCTTAGAGTTAATGTCAAAAACTAACCGGAATCCATTTCCTATTTCCATTGTCAGGATAGTTTTGATGTTCTTCAGTGCTCTTCAGTTGTTGACTAGAAGACAGCTTGGAGGGATCTGGAATGATCTCAACCTTGTCATAGTTGAAAATTCATGTTCAGAATCTGTCTAAATGACAAGATTTTGCTTCCAATTCTTCATCTTCTCTAAATTCAAAGAAATAATGTGCTCCACAAACGTTTCAACTTAAAAATGGCTCAAATGAAGGAATATCAAGTCATTCATGCCCGAAATGAATGGATAAACACTACAGGTGTGATTGTCCACACAAGCTCAAGGAAAGAGTAAAAGAGAGGAAAATACTTTTCTACTAGTGATTCTTCTCAAAGTAAAAACCCAAACCCATCATCAACTGCGGCTCCTCTGTTTGACATGATCCGCCAGCTGCTTTTGTTTAAACCCAACCGACTCAGCTAGAAACAACAGTTTTTTGAAACTAGCAATTTAGGAATGACGACGAAACCACAGCAAACAACAGAAAAAACGTGTCTCTGTTCCATTGTTAACATTACTTGTTCATCTTTGTACAAGCCTATTGTTTCCCTTCAAACCCGGGGTAAATAATGAAAGCAATGCACTGGGGAGTTCAACAAACAAACACTGCTTCTGTACAAGAGACTGAAATGAGATCTACCGGTAAGGTGTTTCCTAATCAGCTGTTTTTGTCTGACTGTGTGTAAAAAATAGAAATAAAAAATATTTGTAAATTGTTCTTCAAAGACAAATTATGCCCTATTAACCACCTGTGAGGCATAAAAAACTCAATGGTACTTCCTTTCTTTCTCCCTGAGTTGGGGGCTGTTCTCACAGCTTGTAGTTACATGCACGATCTCAGAGCTCCACCGGTAATGGGGTAGTCCTTAAGGCTCCAATGGGCACAGATGGAACAGTAGGTAAGTGAGAGCATTGATTGAACTAAAGCTGGACCTACACTATGTGATTTGTGCCCCATTGTTAGCTGATTTTCCACTCACGCAACAATTACAAGGATACAAATAGCAATTCAAAGCTAATGACCAGCTTAGTGCAAGACAAACAAACGTGTTTCAAATTCTTGTTATTCCTTGAGAGGTGATTACCAAAGTTTTATGAACCCCTCACACCACACATGCAGCAACATGTCATTAGAGGTCGGAAATTGGCTTATTTTAAACATTTTAAACTGTTTTCTACAAAGAATGGCAAAGATTTCCAAGGAATTGTTTATTTGTTGAACGTTCTCAGGCAATCGTTTGTGACGTTTTCTTCTTTGGAGTTTGACGTGTCACATAACCATGTATATTATAAGAAAACCAAAGACGTTTGAGCGTCAGGTCATGCAGTATCAGAACAAAATTCATGAGCGGTGAATTATTAAACTCTGCTGGTTTTACTGTTTGACCTGGCGCTGAGAATGATGCGGATGGAAGTGAGCTCTTCTCATTTCTTTTTCTAGGCCGTTGTGTATGGCTTTATCTCTGGTCTTTGGCAGTGTGCAGTGTTTTTTAGTGTGGATGGAGATCACGTTCTTCCTGTTTTGTTCTTCATTTTATTGTTTTCTGTGGTTTTTGTTGATTAATTTAAAACTTTGTTATTGCTCAAAAGTTTAGCATGTATATTTGTAGTTTCCCTTTAGGCCCATTAATTAAAATCCCATTTAGGCCAAAAGAAACTTGTGGCCAGAACATGGCAAAATGTGAAATGGTACAAGGACGCTTATTCTTTGGCAATGTTTCGTATGCCTTATTTAATTGCTATATGTCTGTTGGTGGTGATGCTTGAAATAGGATGACAACCGATTTAACATCATCCAGGGATGTTGGTGAAAGTCTGTACTGTATCCATTGGACATGCTACAACACCATGACAGACTAATTTGAACTGTTAGAAGGCTCCCTGGGTCTATCCAGGCAGATTCCCCACAGGCAGTTTGGTTCATGTGTAGCCTGTCATCAAACAACAGATCAAAAGAACAAAACCTGAAGCCAAGTCTCAATGCTCTGCATATGTAAAAGAACCAATTATAAATACCTAACATACAAGTCCCAAATATTATAATTATCCTAAATGCATTTATCAGCACCAACTACGGTATGTATCCAAATGTCTTTTAATTGCTGTGATCCGCTGCAGAGATGCAAAAATTTTATATGGATGTGTGTGATGTGTCTGAATTTTAAGTGGATGAGGTTGGAATGATCATTTTTATTGTGAACCTTCCAGCAATAAACTTCCCGGTCCACTAACAGATTCTTCAAATCAGAGACTTTTTATGACACCCAAATGTTACAGACCATCAAAATAAACTATGATATCAGCAAAATATAATAGTTTTATTAATTTTTGATAAAAATATGCCAAGCTAAGTTCTGTTAAAATGGTAATTGACCCATCAATCAGGTAGCATCATTGACAAAAACAGCTACCATCGTGTTAGAGGAAGTTTGACACCTTTCAGGCTACTGGTGTTTCGATGTGTCTTTCTCTGAACATCGGATCTCTCATGGCCATTATGCTGAAGACTCCACACCTGTCTGCGTTCATCCCATAATCAACTGGTTAATTGAGGACAGATGTTTAACAAACTTACTTTATCTGATAATCAGCCTTTATTCAAGCTAAGTCTTCGTTCACCAAGTGTTTTACTGTCTTGTTGTTAAGCTAGTGTGTTGTTTTTTGCTCATCATTTTCCACATTTAACTCCATGTGCCCCCTCCACCCATGTCAAAGTCGTTCTGTTGGGCTCTGCACCAACCTTAACGGCCAAACAATTTCCTTGTCAGATCTCCTCTGGATGTCCACCCCTTCCACGTGTCGTCCGCTGAAGCTCTATTGTCCTAGGCCTCAATCAGCCTGCCAGCATGTACTGCTCAGAAACCATCTGGTTCTCAAAAACCCTCCACTTATATCCTGGTAGGATCGTAACCGAATCTTAATAGTATATACATTTAGGTTTACATTTATATGATGTATGATGTTTGCGATTTTACACTGATACATGGCATGACCCTATTAAGAGTTGTTTTTCCATATTAACAGTTTTGTTTGAGTCCCTGCTTTACCATCTCGGTTGGCTTTAGGTCCAGAAGTGCTTTAGATGATTAGAAGGAACATAAAACAACAAACGAGAAAAAACAGTTTAATTGCAGCGCAAAAGTGAGAGAAAACAATAAAAAAGTTGAAAAAAAGACTAAAGTTTCAGCTCATGTTTCATTTGGTATTTATCAAAGGAAGCTCAAAAGAAACTCTTTTTTTTTTTTGCCTTGATTTAAAAGCACATAGTGTTTCACCATTTTGTTTGTTTGTTTCTTTGGGAAGTTTCTTCCAAGTTATAGTAGCATAAAAACTGATCACTGCAGTTTTGTCCTGAATCTAGGAATGCAGACTAGACTTGAATCAGAGGACCTGACTGGTCCAGAAGACTTCATACAGCAACACATTTTTAATTTTCATTCCCTGATTTTTAAACCAAAAAAAGTTTTTTTTTAAACGTCTGTTTTAAATACAGGGAGCCAGTGTAAGAGCTTTAGATGTGGGGTGATCCTTATCTCTAAAACACAGGCAAACTGGCCTTCTTTTCATCAATAAAGACAAAATATACTGGGAATCATGCAGAATTTTTTAACAAATGCCTTTGTGTTCTTTTTAGTAATGAGCAGAGGTGCAATGTTTAAATGATGTTGTGGGTTCTTCAGTGACCTCCTACAATATTCATCAATGTTGTGCTCATGTGTTCTCCATGTTTGGATAGTGATTTCTTAGGAACCCTTGAGTCAGAGTTGGGGCCGTCTGCTGAAAGTAAAGAAATTTGTGGGTAAACACAATTAGTTCCTGGTTAAAGAAGTGGAGAATGTCTATTCCATATGTGGCCAATTTATTTCCAACCTATTATATTCAGTGATACTTTAAAAGCCACTTCATTGCATTTACTCAAGCGATGTTTGGTGGTAAAATTAGTTTGATGAACAGAAACATTTAAGTGTGACTAAAAAGCAAAACCAGGAGATTTTTTAAACATTTATTTATTTTATTGGAAGCCAGCAAAGTTTCTAGAAATTTTTTGTTGCGTCTACAGAATTCCAGCTCGGTGATGCAGCCACAAGGGCGATTGTAAAACCACACATGCTGATGCTTTGGCTGCCCGTGGAATGTGTGCGGTCTGACTTGGTGAAAGCGTCTCTGTTTCATGTGGAAGAACAAATGAAGCGAGTTGGTCGTTTTGAGCCAGCAGCACAGAGAATGGAAGAGGAATGTTCAGGAGCGGATAAGATCGCTGTTTGATTAACATCAGCACACTTGATTACTGAGACATAAGGCATAGCATTAACAGAGCCCCGATAAGGCTGGGAAAATGCTTGAATAATCAATGGATCTAAACTTATAATTCATAAGATAGAGATGTCAGTGACTGCTCTGATAAAAGCGGACAGGGTTGGGAACTCTTCCCTCTCTCTTTCACATTTGCCAATCCTTTCAGTTGTAACAGCCAAACTGAAATTAAACATTAAACATACTGTGCTTTGATCGGTCGTATGACGGAGAAGTAAAGGTGAAGTTTTTCTCTTCCCACTCTAATTCTCAGGCCGTTTTCTTCCAGGTAAAAATATGTTTGCTATGTTTTATTTACATGCATCCGTGTCCTTGAGTCAAGCACACAGAAACCCAAGTGAGACGGCTTCATTCTTCCCCAGGAAACCGATAGAAAAGGAGCTTGATGAAATATTTGGCTGGTATGCAGCGCTCATACCTTTAGCCCTTGAGCAATGATGTACTAACGTTGTTCAAAGAATGCATTCGAGGAGACCTGAAAGAGATGGATTTGCTATTAGAGTTGGTGAAATAAGAACTGAAACCACAGAGAAACTACCATAGTAAAAAATAATGTTTGCAGTTGCTTATAAATTATAACATGCACATTACAAGCATCTTTTTGGGAGTATTTTGTTGGGGTCCTAAGTCATAAAGCAACAAGAGGTAAAGTGAAAAGGAACATGAATTTTAAAATGAAAAAAATACCATCCACTGTATCTCATTTCCCAACACTTTTGTATGTGGTTTATTTTATAGAGATTGTAACTGTTTTAAGAGGAGAAATCCTGATAAACCAGACAGGAACGATGCTGTTAAAGGTTGTTTTTTTTCCCTTTATGTGTGTATCTAGTAGGTATTTGTATATGCAGACATTTGTCAGGGTTTTCACAGAATAAGAGAATTGCCAGCTATCATAACCGAGCACCTGTCAAATTATCCCGTCATTGCAATTACACCGCGTGTATTTCACCACTCGTCTGTCAAGCAGCAACGTGCGGTCTGTTGTCAAACCTCTGCTCCCCCCTCCACCTTATCTGTGAAAGGCACCACGGCTTTAGTCCAATGAACCGGCTTCGTGTGTAAGTGTGCCGGTGCAATGAGACATGTCGGGAAAAGATAGTTGCAGAAGGGTGGGGAGATGTGATAGAGGACGAAAACAAAAGGGACAGAAGGAAGGAAGCCAAGTCCCTCGACCTAACCCGGCCTCTGCATGCTCCTGGTGAATGTTGCGTCACTGCAGAGGAATGGAGAAGTAGCCTTTTCTTCCATGCATAAAAAACAAAGCCGTTTAAACTCAAACAGAAACAAATTCCTCAGGCATTATTTTAGTATTCTTTCAATAGAACATTTTACTTATTGACTGCTTGACTGGTTCTAGGTTTGACAACCATTTTATTCTCACATCCCGTCCTGGACATGTTTTACTTGAACCTCTGCTTTACAGCAACTTATTGTTTATCCAGAATCTCCAGATTCAACGCCTTTTCTTCCTTCTGTTGATGAACTAAATTATGTTTGTAGATTTAACCCTAAGTTTCTCTGGCATTTTAAATAGGCTACAGGATTTCTTATCAGTTACTTTAGAGCCGCCCAAGCTGGTGATGATTGGTGATTTTGTTATCCATGTTGATGCTGCCGCTGACCTCTTTGCATGGAAGTTCATCACGCCTATTATTTTATTTTTATTAAAGACAATTATTGTAATCCTTTTAATTTGTTTCAAACTGTAATGCATTTTCTAGATCACCATGAAGTCAGATCTTCAGCTTAGTTTTTTGTGCCGATTTTATTCCATTGTTTTCTCCTATAAGGGATGTAAGTCTTCTGATTGATCATATTAATGGACAGTTTCTCTTTGTTTTAGACAGTACCTCCCCTGCTAAAAAGAGTTTAGTATATCCTTGCTTGAAGGGTTTGCAGAACAATGTAGCTACATTACAGATAGATCTTTATTTCTTAAGGGGTCTTTTAGCTTCTTTTAAATAACGCAGTTAAAAACGCAAGGTCAGCACATCTTTTTTTGTATTTGCTCAGAGTTAAGGAAGTTCTGATCGGTTTGCTAATAGTATCAGCATCATTACTATTCCAGCTTCAGATACAGCTCCTGTTTTTTTGAATGAGGCCAACATTTTCTTTTTTATTATTTCAATGAAAAAGTCAGTAAAGTGAGCATTAAATCTCCAACTACAGCCTAGCAGGCTGTTGCCTTTGTGCCTTTCGTGTTTTATTTGGAATGGCTGTCGCACAGTGGGTAAACAATTTGTCTTACTGTTGGGAAGGTTGAAGTGTAATACTGGCAGCCCACTGTCACATATCAATGCGCTCCTGGTAAAGTCACTGCACCCCAAGTTGCCTACTGATGCATGTATTGGTGGTAAACATGACCTCAGTGTAAAGTTCTTTGAGTGTATAGTCAGATTAGTAAAACTCTGTATAAGTCAGCTCCATTGACCAATTATTTTAAATGGTTTCTAAATTTGTCAGCACCAGAAAGGATTTATGCTCTTATCTAGATATTTTACCAGCAGGATGCTTTAAAAGGTTTATTCCAGTGTATTCAGTGTACATAATAAATGTTTATTTAGCTTCCAGTCAGGTACCACTCTTAAAAAGAGACACTTTTGGATTCTTCTTTTTTAATCTACCAATTTTTATCTACAAATCTCAATTATTATCTGCTCATTTTGGTGTTCCTTGCGGCTGTTTTTGGGGGCTAATATTTGTTTCTGCCGCAGAATGAAGAGCAAAATAAAGTAATCCTCTTGGTACAAGAAAAAAAAGCAACAACTTCTAAAGATAAAGTATGTGCTTGTTTCTTTTTAATTAAAAGCTTAATCCTTGGTTAGAAAACTTGGGCTAACCTTTGACCCAGGTTTAACTCGAGGTCCTGTAATAAATATCAGCTGATTGTCCTGACTGAACCGTGTCTTCTCTGGTTCCAGGAGTCTGGAACTCCATTCTGCATGCAACTTTGCTTGTTGAATTACTCTGTAATTGAAAATTGCTAAATAAAAACACGTTTTACTTGCTTACTTATATTCCTGCCTTTGTTGAGCTATGCTCTGATCCTTGTCATTGACCTGCTTGGAGTTGAATGAAAAGGTTCATATTCCTCTCGTCTTCCCTTTGTTCTTTCCTGCCGTTTGATTTGTTTAAACCACTTTTCGTCCTGCAAAGACGTGCCGACCACTAACAATGTAATCACAGGGAGAATGAAAGATGAACTGCAGATGATTGTCAACAATACAGAAGAGAAAAGTGGAGTGAAAGATCAGTACAGGGCTGGGCGGTACGCAGACGCCGCACAGCATGACAGCTCATCACATCCTTTCACTCTGGCCTGTTCTCCCTGTCCTCCTGCAGAGGAGCAAACAACATGATGATGAGTCAGTAAGAGCAATTCAGATCACTTTAAAGCTCAGGGTTACAGAAAAACGTACCACCATTAAAGCTATTTATTTCTTTAACACTGTAAATATGCTCTAATTAGTTTTATATTTCAAAACCTGCAGCACAGCTTCATGTGGATGTATATTGAAGATGTTTTGTGGAATTTGGTACTTTTAAGAGTTTGTTATCCTGGTAAATTTCAATTTCACCCTCATCTTCTAAGATCAGCTGACCGTTTGGGAATGAGTTTTAATTGTGTTTTAAATGCCCATGTGAGTTAAGCGTCCACATAGCGCAGTATGAGAGTAAGCAATGTTATTGTTGGATGATTGCTGTGATATAGCAAGTGCTTCTGTTCTGTAACAGCGGCACACATGTGCAGTATGTTGAAAGAGACCTTCAGGGCTCAGCCAGAGTGAAATCTGCAATATGTCTCAAGAACCTGTTAGAGCTTCACTTACATGTTAACCAATCCTCCAGTCATCGTCCCCCTATAGCTTCAGAGGATTTGGTTAATTACACATTTACGAGTTTCGCGCTCATGGAATTGCTTTAACTTGTTCTTTTGTTGTCTTCTTTTATGTTCAAGCTTACACATTTATTTTAAGTTGTATATTTTAGGTCGTTAAATCATCAATTTTGGGCAAAAATGGTCAAAGAATAACAAAGCAGATTGAAATTTGAAATGTTCGGTCAACATTTTTCCTAAAGGCTGAGCTTTAGATTAAAGGTTTAATTGTACGAGTCATTCAAATAAGCAGCATGTGGCTCACCCTGAGGATTTGGAATTTGATTTCATTTCACCATCTGAGCAGCATGGCCTATGACTTAGCTGCGAACTGCGCCAGAGCCTGCTGTAGGACAGGAAGCCAATCAGTCTGTAGAAAGCATCACTAATGTCCTAAAAATGACTCAACTCAAAAGTATGTTTAAAGACTCTGATAACTAAAATAATAACCAATAAGCTAGAAATGTCCACATCAAAATCAAGATATGAACTTGGACTTGACCTATGACTTTTTATTTCTTTCGCAATTTCTTCTAAAACTCTGATTGTGAGTTGTTGGTGTCTTACAAAGTATCCCCTCTTCAGTTCTTTGCCCTGTGTTCATTGGTCCCAATAATTCAATAGATTAATCTGCATAGACTTATTTTCTAGGAGTCCTTGTATTTGAAGATTTACTCTCTGGTAAACTTGAGTTGAACTGCTGCGTCTTTCTTACAGAACTAAAGTCACTTCCTTGCAGATTTTCTAATCAAAATTAAACTTGTATAATCTCATTTTAAATTATTCAGGTTCGCACTTTCATATGGACATTGGTAAATCAGCATTGGGTAGTGTAAAGTCTTCTTTTGGTTAAATCCAGTCTGCTTTCAAGGTAAACTTACTTTGACAGCAACATTTTGGCTGTCTTGCTGTTGTGTTGAATCACCTCTACTTGTAGGCTGATTTGAATTTTATTTGTAATCTCTTTAAAACCTTCAATCCAAGTCATAGTCTGCAACTATCTGAGAAACCAGACTAAACATTTTGTGAAAAAAACAACAAACTTTCTTCTAACTGTTGGTCATTGATGTTTTACCCATCCGCACCAGACATCAGATAAAATCCCACTTGTAATTAAATCCTTTTAAGAAAAACAGTCAGCTGCCAGGTATAAACAACACATAGATCTCCATGTGGTTTGTCCTTGTTAATGTCTCTATGATTATCTTCGGAGTCATCGAGATGATTTTCTATGTTAAAAAAATAGTTTCTTGCTGGTTTAAAATCACACTTTTCTCAATCTTTAATTCTATTAAGAGGAATTACACTTTTGAAAATATTTGCTAAATATAAAACGGATGGATGAATCTATTTCTGGAAAGCACCATACTGTATAAACTGTATCATGTATTTGGGTTAGGGAATCATTCTTGTTTAAGTTTTGCGTTTAGCAGCCAGTTGAACTTTCTCCCTCATCCCTTCTCCAAACAGAATAATGTGAAGATCAACACCAGACATGAGTGTGTCTAAAGGATAGAAATCTCAGTGTGATATGTGGCACATGTGATGCAACAGGCCTGAAATAGGCAGACTGAGAAACCCAAAGAAGAAACAACAGGCATGCTCATGGACCCAGAAGGTTTGGATTCTCACTGAACATGTTTTCTGCTGCATGGGTGTCTGTCTCAAATATAGCAACTCTTAATGTGGATAACTATCTGGTTGCTCTATAACATTTCAACCTGAATAAAGCCAAGGTTCTTGGTGATACTTTCTTTTTGATGCTTCACATGTTCCTCCTCGCTGTAGCGCTTTGAACATTCAAGCTATTCACCAAAAATCGTAGAAATATCCAAAATGCTCTCATCAAAGCCGGCTTCAATGTTTGCGCATGTCATCAGCGACAGAGGTGGAAAGACAGTCTCTGTTTGAGGTGGCTCTATTAACAAGGAAGAAACACGCAGGAATCTGTTGACATGGCATCTATTAGTTAGGCACTTTACATGTAACTACTGTAGCACTAAACGTCAGTGAAAACATTTCACTGACGTACAACCCATCCAAGAACTGAAAACTGATCTTGACTGTTTTGACTGAACTATTTTGGAAAGACCACAGAGCAAATGTTACTGTCTCTGGAGAATCTTTTTACATTTTAAGAGCAACTGTTGCTATAAACTAAAATGTGTCTAGTGTCTCAAATAAAGATTTTATCCTGATGTACTAAATTAGGTTTCTTTCATTTTGATTGGAAATTAGATACAATAAAATAATAAGCTGTATTTTGCACAATAAAACAAGCTTAGGGAGCCTTTGGTATAACTTTCAAAAATAACACCCAGCAGATTGAATAAATCCTCAAAAGAAACAACCATGTATTCCTTACGCTTTATAATTAAGCATTGTTGCATCTGCATTAGACCTATCACATGAAATGAAAACGAGAATGAGATTCGTGGTTGGAAAAATTAGCCGCCTTCAAAACAAAACTAATTCAAAAGAAAAGTAATTAAACTTTCGAATAGGTTGCCTATTTTACCAAATTTCGAATTGTATGTGATCCTAGCTGACAGAAAAGACTCTAACATGTGGTAAATTCTTAAAAGCATTAAAAGATTTTGCTACTTAAATTGCACCAGTCAGTATTTCCCCCCAATAGTCACAATGACAATACAGTTTAGTGGGTTTCCAGAACAGGATGAGTACTACTTTAATAACATTCTGTCATTCTCCGAAGCACACACTTGATTTTAAGCATTAGCTAAGTATTATGTGCTTAACAGGGCAAAGAACGTATGTGACCTGGCTCTAAACAGGACCAAAATGTTCCAGTGAGGCTTTGAGTCCAGCCCCCACAGAGGTAATGAACCTAAAAACTAATGCAATTCCTGTAATGGCTTTGACTGACCCAGAGTATAATGTGCTGTTGCTTGTTTAATGGCATATTCCAAACCATCCAGTGGGATTTCATTTTCAGATCAGATCCTGAGTGAATCATTAGGGATGATAGGGACATGCAGGGGTGGAGGCAGCAATAGGCCCGCTGCAGACATCCATCAGTCATCCACTGTGAGCTAATGCATACTAACCATCTGAGCGGCCGTACGTTTAGCTTCTGAAGCATAAGGCTCTGACAGCTTCCCTCGTTTCATATCAGATAGCTGTGAGAGCTGATCTCCATCAAAACCTAAGAGTTTGTAGACAGGTTCCTGGCAACTATGAGGAGCATGATTATGACACTTTGGTACAATTAACTGAGCAAAAGGTGATCTAATGGCACAATTACAGTATATGTGTGTCAATGGTGCAAACAGAAAATGATGGAATGTAAAAAATGATGTAGGTAGAAATTAATCATAATTTGGTTTCGACTTTAAGTGACTCTTTCCTTTAAAGAGTCACGCGCCCTAAGAGAAGCACTCAGGCGCGTTTTTTTCTTTTTTAAACTAAGACGGCCACTCATAGTGAACTTGACGACAAGATGGAGCGGCATTGATAAAATCTATCCGGGGCGCAAAACAGAAAAACAGAAAAAGGAATAGGGAGAAGGATAAAGATTTTCGGGATGAAAAAAGCGGAATCGTCCCATATTTGGCTGTTAAATGTTGCCTCCCCTATTGAACCGATAAGGGACGTGATTTGTTCGGTATTTCTATGAATATCAGATACAAACGCCTGTCACACACACATATCTGCACATATCTACACACTAAGTATAAGAATGAAACTCAGGAAATATTAACACAGGAAAGCTAAATTGTCGTGGCGCCAGTGCCCAGCTATGGTCCAACTCTTAGCCCTCTGCTGTTTATTCACTCATATGTATATTTATTATTATTGATTCTTTAATTTAAGATGAGTTGTGCAAGTTTATGTGTGTATAAGACAAATTAGTCCATGTTAACAACCTTTTTTGCAGGGGGACACTTGAGTTTAAATGTCTTATTCAATATCGGTAAAGTGGTGTTTTTATAAGTCAGATCAGATGCAATGTCCAGTCAGTAACTGTTATCCAACAAGGAGATCATTTAAATTTAAAGATTCATTTCATTGTGTTTTGACTGCTGGATATTTTAAACCTACTTAATCCCAAGCAAAAAAAAATCAACATTACTTTGAAAACTGTATTAAGACCTGTAATTTTTACAACTAATATAAAATGCTTTTTTGACCATATGACTTAGAGGACAATGCCACAGACAAGGGGTGAAAGAGGCAGACATGAGGTCAGTGATAGAAGAGACAAGTGATGACATCAGGTAGGAATAATTATGTAAGGGAGGCAACCAAAACCTTAAAACCATGATGGTTTGAATTTATGATGACCATCTTTCATTGTGTTCTTTTTTGGTAAAATTAGTGCAGGCAGACATGGCGAGTCAATCACCACAAAGGAGAATGTGAAACAGAAAGATGCAGATGATGAAGAAGAGGGAGAGCACAGAGTGCCACTACTACTATATATTTGTACTTTACTAAACTTCTTATTTACTTATGATTGAATTGATCCCCTGATATAATGTGTAACATAAAAAAATTCTATAATATGACTACTGTATTTTCTAAGTGCATGAGTTAGGGAGGAAAGCTGTATGAGACGGGGGGCGGGGAGGGGGGTGATAGTAAATAAATAAATATTGTGTTTCTTAGGATTATTAATGTGGGTTGCCAGTTTGGATAAGGCTTCCTATCAAGCTACAAGAATGAAGGAAAACATGCTAACAAAATGCCTGAGACCTGCAGCCCATCGGGGGTTCTAGACACTGGCTTACATAAGTGGCTCTTTGGCTCACTTGTACAAGTTTACGTCGGGGGGGTACCGGTGTTACATGTTTGCATCCACCTCAAAAATTTGTAGTTGCGCCCCTGCTGACAGGTAAAATACATGAGCATACTTTCTCTGGTTTAAAATGAAAAACTGAACAGTCGCAATTGAGACACCGAACCCTGCAGTAAGCATCTCCACAACTTTCTTCCTGACCTTTCTAAACTCACGTTTCCACCACTTCTAGATCTTCAAGCAGCCTCAGACATTCACATCATCCTCTTTACATTATCCAAAACTTTAAGACATACTGTAAAAGCAAAAACATGACAAATCTGTAACATGTGTCTAATGTGGACACATTATCGATACGTTTAGTTACAGCTGCATAAAGAAGTTTAACACCGTGGACTGGACACAGTAAAAGAAAACATGAATTAGGAGAAATATTGATAATTTTCTGAGTCCTACCGAGCTTTTTAAAGAACAGTACCTCATACTATTCTAGGTTATCTCTGAAAGCCTCACAAGAACACCTCAGTCCTTTTTCAGTCTTACTGCAGGCACCATTCTTAGGAGGAAAGGACATGGTCCCGGGTCTCTGCCCGCTTCCCCAGACTAATTTTTACAAGGCTCAGATTTTAAGTTCTCTCACACAAGATCAGTCAGGGCTCCTTGTTGAGCCTCACAAAACTTCTCGTATCCCGTCCCTCCAAGGTCTTTCCACGCAGTACAGTGATGGAGCCGTCGGTGCAACCCGCTTTCCAAACAGCTGAACGAAAAATAAGAGACATTCAGCTTCGTCTGTAAATACAACTCAGCTTAAGTGGTATGTTGAGAGACGATTTGCCTCCTATAATTCGTGTCTTCAATTTGAAAGTCGCTCAATTCCATTTTGCTGAAAAGTCACACGAAAACAATTCATGCGCGATGTTTTCTGCTGGAGTTCCCCCACTGGGTTATGCATTAAGTTAAAGAGAGCTACTGCCACAGCTGTCACATATCCAAGGAGGCAGCACACTCGGGGTGGCAGACTGAAGGACAGCTGGGTTTAAACTGGCGGAAGGATGGCATTTAATCCAGTCAAGTGTGTTTACCTGATTTCTTTAACTTCTGCTTGACGGCATTGTTTAACAGATTGGGGCCGCTGTATGCTGGCAGAGACACATCAGTATGGATCAAAACATAAGAACATTCTTAACCGATTCTCAAACCATTACGGACACATTGAGCTGACAAAGAGGAATTATATCTTTAACGAAGCAAGGAAGAAGATGTACTGAACACGATAAAAGGCCCAGTGTCAGTGAAATTGCTTAAAAACAACATGTAGCTGTGAGGTTCTATAAAAAAATGGGACATTCCTTTTGGATCGAAGTGACTCCTTAGATTTTTTTGTAGAATAAATAAATTATTACTTGAAATATGTAAACAATCGATAATAATGCCCATCCATTCAGCCATCTATTGTCTTCACCCCTTAATCCCTTTAGGGTGATTGGAGATTTAAAAAAACTCACCCTGACCATGGTTGGATGGGTTAAAGTGGTCTGTGGTGAAACAGAACTATGCTTGACTTCTGCCAATGGTACTTCCTTAAGGATTTTGTAAATTTAGCAAAAGAGTAAAAGCAGACATTTTAAATATATATCACCACCAACCCAACTGGATTCTAAACCAAATCCTCTGATGTTATGTCAATATTTTTAAAAACTTTTGGCCTATTGTTGGTGTGATTGCTGAGTTAAACAAATATTAGAATGCAGCATCACAGGTCTATCTTTGGATTCTTTATTTAAAGTTGTTTAAAGGATCAACTACTGAGAGGCACGACACAGTAAAACAGACAATCAAAAACAATATTTAAATTGAGTATCCTAAGCTTCTTTATTTCTGCCCAGACACAATTCCTACCTGAATACTTTGGAAGACCCAGGGAATCGCCCAGTAAAGAATCTACAGCTGCTGGCTATGCGTGTTCCCCTTTTTTCACCTCTGGGTCCTATTCCATGGTCAGCTTACAAGTTCTTTTAAATCAGGTTTACATTGGTAAAACAGATAGTGTCTTCAGCTGCTATATTGTCACCTGTTGGACGAATGAAAGTCTTTATTTGTACTTTATATAAATATTGTATATGTATATGGACGCATGGTTTCTGAAAAGAAGCAGTATCTCCTTTTGCAAGAGCTGAAGGCATGGGAGGAGGGCTTCAGCGAAATAACTATTGTGTGGCCCTCCATGTTTTCCTGGAGAATTTATGTTTGTTGTGAATATTTTCTCGATGAAAAAGTGGCTTTTCGCTACCCACTTGATATGGTACTTAGTCTGCCCATTAGATTGATATTGTGACTTTAAGTTGATGCATTTGAAGTAATATGAGTTTTCATTGTTTGACTAAGCTGAAAATAAGATTGCTAATAATTTCTGCCAGGACTACATGCATTGTACAGGCCATTTTGTTTTTGCAAACTTGTGTTAAAAAAAACCCTTTAACAGTGACTAATTTGCACAAAATCTAAAATAAAATTTAACCGTTGCCCATAAAAGCCTCAAGGTCTGCAAAACATATCTATTGTGCTATTGCCAAATATTTTCCCCTAGAGTGTAGATTGTCCTGCTTCAGCCAACCACCCTAAACTAACCCTGCTGATGAAATAATTACTGTTGCTGCAATGCTGTGGCCAGAAATCATCTGGCACTTGGTGTTCACAGTGTATTAAACCCATTAGAGTGTTAAGCAACACAGTGTTCATGAACCATAAATCCACAGTTATGGTCGAGCCAAACAGAGAGCAAATTAGTCACAATAAATGCTTTAAAGTCTATTAAAACAAATTATATTTGGCAACACTTTGCATTTACATAAGAAGCACAAGCAAGTTGTAATTAAAAAAAATGATATTTCTGTCATTGCAATGTACTGCCACATTGTCTTGTATTGTCTGACTTGCTTTCAGAACTGTTACAGATTAATGAACTAACAAGGACACATGCCAGGGGATTTTAAAATTCCCTGCGAGGGTTTCTTTAAAAAAAGGCTTATTAATGCCATCCTGTTCTGTTCCTATTAGGTGTTCATTCAGTGCCTAGGGAACTTCCTCTGTCCTTCAGAAATGGAACATAAGCCCCAGTCTGTTCATTTGGACAGACAGTGGGAGCGTACTCAGAAACAGATGTACAGCATGTCATTTCTCTGCCCTTAGTTCTGCTACAGAACTGTTGGCTGGGTGCTGTTTTTACACCTCCAAGCAAGGCTTTCAGACATTTCCATTATTCTATTTTAATGTATTTCAAAGCACTGGAATTGATTCAATCATTATGAATTTGGTATTAAAAAAAAAACAGTGTGCATGTGAAAATAAAGGGTTTCTAAAGGGAAAGAACAGATTAGTTAGCTTTTCATTTGGTTACCCAATGCAAATGGGCCAATGCAAACATACTCAAAAAGTCTCCATTTACATTAACCAAGCATCTCTCCCTTTCCTGGGAAGATGGTGCTTTGTCTGGGACTGGATACATGGATCTAAAGTCGTATTCAGAGCAGTAGTGGAATATTATGTAGGAAAGTTAGGGGCCTCACTAAGACAACTGTTTAACAGAGGGACTTCTTAGCTGAAAGAAACAATATACAGAGGCACGCAATTACCATTATTGCAGTCTGGTGAAGGGTAACAGGCCATGGTAAAGCCAGGCTGTTCTGCATCTGCATCTGTCTATTGGTCTGAGTTAAGAATCTTTACACAGACAAAAGGTAAACTGGTTGGTCCAAGACAAAGGTTAGGTTTCAGCGGGTTGTTTCTGATGCCAAAGAAAACCTATCGAACAGAAATCATTGACTATTGAACTCATTCCCTGACATCCCACATCCTGAAGTTCTAGAAAAACTGTTGTTTGCCAACCCGAGTAAGCAAACAAGAATACATATGAATCCCTACAGTTTTCCTATTGCTGTAGAGTTAAGGTTGAAGGTGATATATGCCGTTGCTTTCCCAAGCTTACTGCAATATGGACGAAGCAGCCAGCACTGTAAGGAATACATATTTCAATATCATCAAACAATTTAACACAATTTAGCCTAATTTGCTTTGTCATTTTTGAGAATGAAGTATTCTGCGTATAACTAGTTGGTTGACATAACAGTAGCACCACAGGGGACTGTATTCTTACCTTTTCTTTTTACTCTGTACACCCCAGACATCCAGTCACAGTTTGAAGAAAATAGTATAAAATGAGTTACAATGACACCTTATATTCCCAGGGTTAAACACAGTATCTTTGAATTGCTTAATGCAAATTTCTACAGAAAACATGTTTTGTTACTGACTGCTTCTTATTAAAAATAGAAAAAAATATATATAAAATGGCACAAAATAAATCCATAAAAATTTTTTTTTGTTGTGTTGTATTCCAGCTCTTAAAGCCAATCCCATCTGGAGAAGGGTTGTGCTTTGAGTTTCTAAAAACCACAGAGGAAAAGTGGTTCATTTACTGCATTTACTAAACACACTCAAAACCGCAGCTGTTACAAAATGGCAGACTGCTTCTTTATTGTTATTCCACAGTCTCTACATGCAATTAACAGCCACTCACCAGAAATAACCAGCATCTATGTTAACATCTCAGAGCTTAAAACAACTTTAAGCCTGGCAATGGAGCTCAACTCTGTATTTATATCAGAAGTATATTCATGTAAGAAATTGTGATTTCAAATATGGGGGGGAAGAGTACTTTTTAACTCTTTGAACTCGCAGATAGGTGGTCACGTGGTTCATGTAGCTCCGAATAGGTCCAAACATCTCAGCCCGGTAAGTCAGTTTGAACGACTTTTGGTGTGAAAACGACATTTTTGACGTTCCCCCACAAGTTTACTTACCTAACATGAGAGAATGGCCACAGTGTTTCATAACGTACAAAAACCTTAACAGAAGTAAAAATACCTATTTTAAAGAGGAAAATATGTTGCTGTTTATGTTTTGATTGAAGACCTGGGATGAATGCTTAACTTTTGTAGAAGACATAATTAATATGATTTTTGCTTTCATGCAAACTTAGTTGATTGTGCTTGTAGTCTGAGAACTTTTATTTATAATTCACTGATTAAAATATTCATTTAATTGAAACCGTTTCTCGTTGAAATCAGATTACATGACAAAATAACTCAATTCTGCAAAAATAAATGACCAAACAATTTATTGTAAAATATGTAAAATGCAAAACAAGCTTTAAAATAAAGAACCACTTTTACTATTTACTACGACTACTTTACTATTTCTATACTAGAACTATTTAAACACACACACACACACACACACACACACACACACACACACACACACACACACACACACACACACACACACACACACACACACACACATATATATACCTACGCTCGCACATATACACACATGTTCCCCCACCAAATTATGTCCGTGAGTATATTACAGGGGAGCCTCAAACTTTTTGAGCATTTCCTAGCAGAACAAAAAAGTGAAGCCAATGTCAGGTATAGAATTAAGAAAAAATCATTGGTATTGGAGGATGATGTGGATTTTAGTATAAAAATATTAAGCATACCTTACAAGTCCACTCAGATGTTTAACCAGTCACTTTTATTATTAATGTTCAATGATCTGCAACATCTTGCTGCAAGCCTTGAATGATTTTAGCTTCCTCAAGTCGGCTCTGTTCCTTCTTGTAGACGGCTTCACTGTTGCGTCTCCAGTCCAGTCTGTTGTCCAGATGAACACCAAGGTATTTGTATTCCTCAACAATCTCTACTTCTTCTCCCATGATGGAAATAGGGGGTTGATCTGACCCTGTTTCTCCTGAAATCTACAAAAATCTCTTGTCTCTTGTTCTTTTGTTCACATTCAAGATGAGATGACAGCTCCCACACCATGCCACAAAGCACTGCACCAGCTCTCTGTACTCAGCATTTTCTCCTATTCTGTAGGTATTTAAACTGTATCCTTAGAGTTTCAGGTAGGATTAAATACATAAGCAGAAGCATAGCAGAAAGAAAGCAGAAATAAAAGTCAAACAAAGAACAAGTAATACAAGTTCTACTACATTTCTTAATATTTTGACTATTTTCTGTGATTTTATTGCTCTGTTGTCTTATAAGAAGTTACTTATTTTTAATAATAATAATAATGTATACTTTATTGATCCCGTAGGAAATTGTTTTTGGTGTAAACCACACCAAGGTAGCCATGTTCCAGGCACCAGGTAGGCAGTAGCGCAAATGGTCTTGCCTAAGGACCCACACTGGATGCTGTTGTGTATTTTCTGCCCTGAGCTGGATTTGAACCCATGACCTTTGGATTGGAAGCCTGGTGACATTCCGATTGAACTAACCAGTGGCAATTGAGCTATTTAGAATAACTTCTTTCCAAAACATAGATTTCTTCCAACCACCAATAAGCTGAGTTCTCCTTTAGCTAAAGTGGGAGAAAGGAACTGACACACTTTGATAACGACCACCAGTTACATATGTACAGTGGGAGGACTGCTAGTTTGCAACTTTACATGTTGAATCCTTCTAATTATAATTTTTTTTTTCTTAACCCATTACATATGTAGTTTAAATGTCTTCTTTCACTAGATCTGGCACTATTATCCAAACAACCCAGACCTGCAGGCTTAGCTAATACAATATTTTAATGTTTTTTTAATGTCATGAATTTCACTTGTAAAAAAAGAATTAACAAAAAGAAAAAATGACACGTGAATACCATGAACCACATGTGAAGTGATGTGTTTGATCTTTAAAATGACTTTAACAATGCTAAAAATGAAAACAAACACAACAGAAAACAGGAAATACTTCATGACAGCAGCGTGTGTTAACGTCCCAGCAGTGAATCGAACTGCTTAATGCTTTTGTGACTGGGAAACTGCTCTCTTTCTTTCTACTATCAGCATTATCAAACATACCAGGCACGACCGACCCATTGTAACACTCGTATTACAACCAAGGCCTGTACCATGTTCACGATAACAGTGAAGGACAATGTGTTAAAAGTAATCATTTAACCTTAAGCATGACCTTGGAGGAATAAGCCAAGTTCATTCAAAAGCTGGACGCCGCTTAATATTCTTCAGGGGATTTTAACCTTTCACTGTTGAACCAACCTCGGCATACTGAGACTCAGCAGATCCTTTACTAAGTCAAGCTGTTGCTCTCTATCATAACCTCTGGTCTATACTGAGGTAGCAGTGAGCCGAGGTGAGAGATAAAAGGCTATTCCTTTTTTTTTTCCATCCTCCCCATCTCCTCCTCCCCTTCCTTCTCTTACGGGCTTCTTAATAAAGCAGGGCAGGGAGAACTCAGAGCACAAAAGCCTTGCTATCAAGTGACAGGTGCCCTTGTTGTGCCTTTAGCTCACACTGTGAACAAGCCCCTGGCTGGCACCTTCATAAAACATGTAAGGACTTGACATGTGTCCAGAGTTCTTGAATGCAGTCACAGGCTCACGTCGGCTGCCTTAAGCAGACACGGACACATGCAGGTACAACCTCATAACATGCTCGCGTGGGCGCAAAGCACTTCTCTGAGGAAAATGAAATCTGGCCGAACGCTTTAGGAGATTGGCATTTGAAATTTGCTGCTAAGGTTGTGTT